>PVJX010043495.1:0-13647 GCA_004027295.1 Dolichotis patagonum
TAATTGTGCTGTTATAATTAGGCAACATGTGCTCATAATTTAGGACTTGTTTTGCTAATATAGGGAATTGAGATGTTCCAACTGGGCATCATGAGGTAACAATATGGCATTAATTGGTGACAATATAACATTGTGATATCATACTGGGTCACTGTGATGTTACAATTGTACTGGTGATATCATAGTGGCCAATTGTGATATCACAGTGGGCAATCATGATACCTCAAAGGAAAATTGTAATGTCATACAGGGAGTTGCGAGGTCACAATAGAACACATGTTATAATAGTGCATTATGATGTCACAAATGCATAGCATGATGCCAAAATGTGATACCATGATGTCATATCCATCATTGTGGTGTCACAATTGGTAATTGTGATATTGTAAGATAATTTACATGTCATGATGAGAATTGTGATATCTTAATTGTGAATTGTCATGTCACATTTGCAGTATAGGAGGTCACAATAGGGTGTTATGATGTCACAGTAGAACATGGTGATGTCACAGCAGTAGTAGTAAAAGAACGGAAAGAAAGGAAAAGAAAAAAATATCAAACTTACATCTGGTTTTGTGTGTGTAACCTAGTATTAAAAGAAATATGTAAAAATATTACAATTTTTCCAATATATTGAGAGTGGAATAGAGTTCTCAAATGCCTGAAAAAGCAAATGTTACATTCAAGTGCAGGCATTTTTTAGCGGAAACAATTTGAAACATAAATCTTAGAACGCGGAATCCAGTAATTTTTGGGGCTTGGAGCTTTATGAAGTGTAGAAGCGTGCCTTGGAAGATCTACGAATCCTAATTCAGGTAAACATAGGTTGTGATGGGGCCGTAATGGAGCATTGTGTGATCAAAATGGAAATTGTGAGCTAGTGATGTCGCTTTATAAAGTCAGAATGGGGGAAGAGTGAGATCTAATGGGGGTATCCTGATGGCACAGGAGAGAATTGTGATGTCATGATGGGATATTTTATATCACAATAGGGAATTTGGAGGTCACAGTGGGGCATACTTACAGCATAAAGGAATGGCATGGTAACATAATGAGTACACTGATATGGTAATGAGGGCAATGTGAGATCACCATGGGGAATTGTGAAGTGACAGTGAAAAGTGTCTCATCATTGGTTACAGTGGTGTCACAATACTGTGCTGTGATGCCACAGTGGAGTGTTGTTCTGTCACAATCATGCATCTACTCTTTTCATTGGAGAAATGTGATATCACTAGGTTTTATCGTGATGTTGTAATGTATCATTATGATATCATGATGGCGAAATGTTAAGTCATATGGAGAACTATGATGTCGCAATGGGGTGGTGTGATACCACAATAGGATGTGTGAAGTCACAATAAGGCATGATGATGGCACAATGGGATATTTTGAGGCCATATTTCGTACAGTGATGTCATAATATGCATCTATGTCATCACAGTAGGGAGTTGTGGTATCATGAAGCTTGATTGTGCTGCTCTAATGAGGGCAATGTGAGGTCATAATACCGTAATTGTGGTGTCACACTTGAAATGATGCTGTCACAATTGACCAAGTTAGTGTCACCACAGTGCATCCTTAGGTGACAGTGAATAATTATCCTGTGAAAAAAAGGAATTGTGATGCTATAATCGGGACTTTGATGTCATCACACTGGACAGTTATGAGGTCACAAGAGAAAACTGTAACATCAATGCAGAATTGTCTATTCATAATGGGGAATTGACAATTATGGATGTGGGTATCATGATGTCAAAATAGGGCAGGGTGGTGTTACAATGGGGTATTGTATTGCCATAAAGTGGAACTATGCTGTCATAATATTTCACTGTGATGTCACAATTGGGAATTGTGATGTCATAAAAGTTAATCGTGCTGCTATAATTATAGAACAGGAGCTCATATTCACGGAGTTGTTTTGCTATAATATGCAATTATGATGTTTCCACTGGTCATCATGAGGTAACAATATGGCACTCTTGGGTGACAATACAGAATTGTGATATCATACTTGGGCACTGTGATGTCACAATGGTCCTGGTGATATCACAGTGGCCAATTTTGATGTCACAGTGTGCAATCATGATGTCGCAAACGAAATTTTAATGTCGTAATGTGAATTGCGAGGTTACAACACAACACATGTCACAATACGGCATTATCATGACACAAATGCATAGCATGATGTTATAATGTGATACCATGATGTCATATTCAGCATTGTGATGTCACAATTGTCAATTGTGATGTTGTAAGATAATTTAAATGTCATGATGAGAATTATGAGATCTGAATTGTGAATTTTGATGTCACATTTGCAGTATATGAGGTCACAATAGGGTATTATCATGTCACAGTAGGACATGGAGATGTCACATCAGGTAAAGAAAAAGAAAGGAAGGAAAAGGAAAGAAATATCAAACTGGCATCTGGATTTTTGTGTGTGTGAGCCTAGTATTAAAAGAAGTAGGTAAAAAAAATTACAATTTTTCCACTATCTTGAGACTGGAAAAGATTTCTTAAATGCCTGAAAAAGCAAATGTTACATTCAAGTAAACTCATTTGTTAGCAGAAACAAATTGAAACATAAATCTTAGAAATCTAAATCCAGTAGTTTTTGTTGGCCTGGAGCTGCATGAAGGGTTATAGTGTGCCTTCGAATATCTTCTAATCATAATTAAGGTAAACATAGGTTGTGATGGGGCACTATTGGAGTATTATGTGATGAAAATGGAAATTATGAGCTAATGATGTGGCTTTATAAAGTCAGAATGGGGGAATAGTGATATCCTAATGGGGGTTTCCTGATGGCACTGCAGAGAATTTTAATGTCATAATGGGATATTTGATGTCACAATAGGGACTTTGAGATCACAGTGTGGCATAGTGACACCATAAAGCAATGCAATGATACCATAATGGGGAAGTGAGATGATAACGAGGCCAATGTGAGATCATAATGTGGAATTGTGAAGTAACAGTGAAAAGCGTGCATCCTGGTGTACAGTGGTGTCACAATAGGTAGCTGTGATGTCACAGTGGAGTGTTGTGATATCATAAAGCTTGATTGTGCTGCTGTAATGAAGGCAATGTGAGGTCATAATGGGGTAATTGTGGTGTCACACAGGAAATGATGCTTTCACAATGGGCCAAGTTAGTGTCAAAACAGTGCAATTTGAGGTGACAGTGAATCATTATACTGTGAAAAAAGGAATTGTGATGCTATAATGGGGACTTTGGTGTCATCATGGGCACTTGTGTCACACCTGGCAGTTATGAGGTCACAAGGGAAAACTGTAACATCAATGCAGAATTGTCTGTTCATAATGGGGAACTGACAATTCCTGATGTGGGTATCATGATGTGAAAATAGATCAGGGTGGTGTTACTATGGGGTATTGTAATGCCATAATGTGGAACTATGCTGTCATAACATGTCAGTGTGATGTCACAATTGGGAATTGTGATGTCATAAAGGTTAATTGTGCTGCTATAATTATAGAACAGGAACTCATAATCAGTGAGTTGTTTCGCTATAATATGCAATTGTGATGTTCCCACTGGGCATCATGAGGTAACAATATGTCATTCTTGGGTGACAATACAGAATTGTGATTTCATAGTGGGGTACTGTGATGTCTCAATGGTCCTGGTGATAACACAGTGGGCAGTTGTGATGTCACAGTGGGCAATGATGATGTCACAAAGAAATTTTAATGTCATAATGTGAATTGCGAGGTTGAAACGGAACTCATGTCACAATAGGGCATGATGATGACGCAAATGCATAGCATGATGTTATAATATGATACCATGATGACATATGCATCATTGTGAGGTCACAATTGTCAATTGTGATGTTGTAAGATAATTTAAATGTCATGATGAGAATTGTGTGATCTGAATTTTGAATTGAGATGTCACATTGGCAGTATACGAGGTCACAATAGGGCAATATCATGTCACAGTAGGACATGGCGATGTCACAGCAGGAAAAGGAAAAGAAAGGAAGGAAAAGGAAAGAAATATCAAACGGGCATCTGGTTTTTTGTGTGTGGGAACCTAGTATTAAAAGAAATAAATTTAAAAAATTACAAATTTTCCACTATCTTGAGACTGGAAAATATTTCTTAATTGCCTGAAAAAGCAAATGATACATTCAATTAAACTTATTTGTTAGCAGAAACAAATTGAAACATAAATCTTAGAATTCTTAATCCAGTACTTTTTGTGGGCGTGAAGCAGCATGAAGGGTTATAGGGTGCTTTAATAGATCTTCTAATCATAATAAAGGTAAATATAAGTTGTGATGGGGCACTATTGGAGCATTATGTGATCAAAATGAAAATTATGAGCTAATGATGTGGCTTTATAAAGTCAGAATGGGGAAGAGTGAGATCCTAATTGGGGTTTCCTGATGGCACTGCAGAGAATTTTGATGTCATAATGGGATATTTGATGTCACAATAGGCACTTTGGTGGTCACAGTGGGGCATAGTGACAGCATAAATGAATGCCATGATACCATAATGAGGACACTGAGATCATAATGAGGTCAATGTGAGATCATAATGAGGAATTGTGAAGTAACAGGGAAAAGCATGCATCGTGGCGTACAGTGGTATCACAATTGGAAGCTGTGATGTCACAGTGGAGTGTTGTTCTGTCCCAAGGATCCATCTACTGTTATCACTGGAGAACTGTGTTTTAACAAGGGTTTACAGTCATGATGCAATGGATGATTATGATATCATGGTGGGGAATTCTGAAGTCATATGCAGAACTATGATGTTACAATGGGGTGCTGTGATACCACAATGGGATGTGTGAATTCACAATGAGGCATGATGATTCCTCAATGGAATATGTTGATGCCTTATTTGGTATAGTGATGTAATAATGTGCAACTATTTTGTCACAGTGGGGAATTGTGGTAATCATAATGGTTGATTGTGCTGCTCTAATGAGGGCACTGTGAGGTCATAATAGGATAATTGTGATGTCACACTGGAAATGATGATGTCACAATGGGCCAAGCTAGTGTCACCACAGGGCAACTTGAGGTGAAATTCAATCATTACCCTGTGAAAAATTGGAATTGTGAAGGAATAATGGGGACTGTGATATCACAATTGGCACTTGTGTCACTTTGGGCAGTTATGATGTCAGAAAACTGTTGCATTAATAGAGAATTCTCTGGTCATAATGGGGAATTGACAAGTCATTATGAGGGTATCATCCAGTCAAAATAGTGCAGTGTGCTGTCACAACGGGGTACTGTAATGCCATAATGTGGAACTATGATGTCATAACATGTCACTGTGATGTCACAGTTGGGAATTCGGATGTCATACATGTTAATTGTGCTGTTATAATTAGGCAACATGTGCTCATAATTTAGGAGTAGTTTGGCTAAAATACGGAATTGTGATGTTCCAACTGGGCATCATGAGTTAACAATATGGCATTATTGGGTGACAATACAACATTGTGATATTATACTGGGTCACTGTGATGTTACAATTTTACTGGTGATATCACAGTGGCCAATTGTGATATCACAGTGGGCAATCATGATATCTCACACGAAAATTGTAATGTCATACTGGGAGTTGCGAGGTCACAATAGAACACACGTCATAATAGTGCATTATGATGTCACAAAGGCATAGCATGGTGCCAAAATGTGACACCATGATGTCATATCCATCATTGGGGTGTCACAATTGCCAGTTGTGATATAGTAAGATAATTTAAATGTCATGATGAGAATTGTGAGATCTAAATTGTGAATTATGATGTCACATTGGCAGTATAGGTGGTCACAATAGGGTATGATGATGTCACAGTAGGACATGGTGATGTCACAGCAGGAGTGGTAAAAGAAAGGAAAGGAAGGAAAAGGAAAAAAATATCAAACTTACCTCTGGTTTTGTGTGTGTCACCTAGTATTAAAAGAAATAGATAAAAAAAATTACAATTCTTCCAAAATATTGAGACTGGAAAAGAGTTCTCAAATGCATGAAAAACATATGTTACATTCAAGTGAAGGCATTTTTTATCAGAAACAATTTGAAACGTAAATCTTAGAACTCTGAATCCCGTAATTTTTGGGGTTTTGGAGCTGTATGAAATGTACAAGTGTGCCTTGGAAGATCGTCTAATCATCATTCAGGTAAACATAGGTTGTGATGGAGCCCTAATTGAGCATTATGTGATCAAAATGGAAACTCTCAGCTCGTGACGTTGCTTTATAAAGTCAGAATGGGGGAAGAGTGAGATCCTAATGGGGGTATACTGATGGCACAGGAGAGAATTGTGATGTCATAATGGGATATTTTATATCACAATATGGAATTTGGAGGTCAGAGTGGGGCATGGTGACAGCATAAACGAATGGCATGGTGCCATAATGAGGACACTGATATGATAACGAGGGCAATGTAAGATCACCATGGGGAATTGTGAAGTAACTGTGAAAAGTGTCTGATCATGGGGTACAGTGGTGTCCCAATAGGGTGCTGTGAGGTCACAGTGGAGTGTTTTTCTGTCACAATCATGCATCTACACTTTTTGGTGGAGAACTGTGATATCACTAGGGTTTATTGTGATGTTGCAATGGATCATTATGATATCAGGATGGGGAATTCTTAAGTCATATGGAGAACTATGATGTCGCAATGGGGTGGTGTGATAACACAATAGGATGTGTGAAGTCACAATAAGGCATTATGATGTCACAATGGGATATTATGTGGCCATATTTGGTACAGTAATATCATAATATGCATCTATGTCATCACAGTTGGGAATTGTGGTATCATAAATGTTGATTGTGCTGCTCTAATGAGGGCAATGTGAGGTCATAATAGGGTAATTGTGGTGTCACACTGGAAATGATGCTGTCACAATGGGCCAAGTTAGTGTCACCACAGTGCAACTTGAGGTGACAGTGAATCATTATAGTGTGAAAAAAAAGGAATTGTGATGCTATAATGGGGAATTTGATGTCATCATGGGCACTTCTGTCACACTGGGCAGTTTGGAGGTCACAAGAGAAAACTGTAACATCAATGCAGAATTGTCTGTTCATAACGGGGAATTGACAATTCCTGATGTGGGTATCATGAATTCAAAATAGGGCAGGGTGGTGGTCCAATGGGGTATTGTATTGCCATAATGTGCAACTATGCTGTCATAACATGTCACTGTGATGTCACAATTGGGAATTGTGATGTCATATAGGTTAATAGTGCTGCTATAATTATACAACAGGTGTTCATGATCAGGGAGTTGTTTCACGTTAATATGCATTGTGATGTTCCCAATGGGCATCATGAGGTAACAATATGGCATTCTTGGGTAACAATACAGAATTGTGATATCATAGTTGGGCACTGTGATGTCACAATGGTCCTGGTGATATCACAGTGGGCAATTGTGATCTCACAGTGGGCAATCATGGTGTCACAAAGCAAATTTTAATATCACAATGTGAATTGCGAGGTTAAAACAGAACACATGTCACAATAGGGCATTATGATGACACAAATGCATAGCATGATGTTATAATGTGATACCATGATGCCATATCCATCATTGTGATGTCACAATTGTCAATTGTGATGTTGTATGATAATTTAATGTCATGATGAGAATTGTGAGATCTGAATTGTGAATTGTGATGTCACATTGGCAGTATATGAGGTCTCAATAGGGCATTATCATGTCACAGTAGGACATGGCGATGTCACAGCAGGAAAAGGAAAAGAAAGGAAGGAAAAGGAAAGAAATATCAAAGTGGCATCCTTTTTTTGTTTGTGGGAGCCTAGTATTAAATGAAATAGATAAAAAAAATTAAAATTTTTCCACTATGTTGAGAGTGGAAAAAATTTCTTAAATTCCTGAAAAAGCAAATGTTACATTCAAGTAAACACATTTGTGCTACTCTAGTGAGGGCAATGTGAGGTCATAATAGGGTAATTGTGGTGTCACACTGGAAATGATGATGTCACAGTGGGCCAAGCTAGTGTCATCACACCTTGATGTGACAATGAAGCATTACCCTGTGACAAAGGGGAAGTCTGATGCTATAATGGGGACTCTGATATCATCATGAGCACTTGTGCCACACTGGGAGGTTATCATGTCAAAAAAGAAAACTGTAACATCAATGGGGATTTATCTGGTCATAATGGGGAATTGACAAGTCACGAGAAGTGTATCATAATGTCAAAATAGGGCAGCATGGTGTTACAATTGGGTATTGTAATGGCATAATGTGGAACTATGATGTCATAACATGTCACTGTGATGTTGCAATTGTGAATTGTGATGTCAAAAAGGTTAATTATGCTGCTATAAATAGGCAACATGAGCTCATAATTGGGGAGTAGATTGGCTATCATGGGGATGGTGATGTTCCATTTCGGCAGCATGAGTTCACAACATGACATTATTTGGTGACCATACAATATTGTGATATCATGGTGGGTCACTGTGATGTCACAATGGTCCTGGTTATAACACAGTGGGAAATTGTGATGTCACAGTGGGCAATCATGAGGTCACAAAGAAAATTGTAATATCATAATGGGAGTTGCGAGGTCACAAGTGAACACATGTCACAATAGGGTATTATGATGTCACAAAGGCATAACATGATGCTATAATGTGATACCATGATGTCAAGTCGATATTTGTGGTTTCACAGTTGGTAATTCTGATGTTGTAAGAGAATTTAAATGTCATGATGCGAACTGTGAGACCTTAATTGTGAATTGTGATGTCAAATTCGCAGTATGCGAGGTCAGAATTGGGCGTTATTGTGTCACAGTAGGAGATGGTGATGTCACAGCAGATATAGGAAAAGAAAGGAAAGGAAGGAAAGGGAAAGATATCAAACTGGTATCTGCTTTTCTGTGTGTGTGAACCTAGTTTTAAAAGAAATAGATGAAAAAATTCCAATTCTCCCATGATCTTGAGACTGGAAAAGAATTCTTAAATGCCTGAAAAAGCAAATGTTACTTTAAAGTGAAGGCATTTGTTAGCAGACACAGGTTGAAGCATAAATCTTAGAACTCTGAATCCAGTCCTTTTTGGGCCGGCAGCTGTATGAAGTGTAGTAGGGTGCCCTCGAAGATCTTCTATTCATAATTAAAGTAAACATCGTTTGTGATGGGGCCTGAATAGAGCATTATGTGATAAAAATGGAACTTATGAGCTAATGATGTGGCTTATAAAGTCAGAATGTGGGAAGTGTGAGATCCTAATGGGGGTATCCTGATGGCAGAGCAGACAATTGGGATGTCATAATGGGATATTTGATATCACAATAGGGAATTTGAAGGTCACAGTGGCACATCATGATAGCATAAAGGAATGGCACGGTACCATAATGGGGACACTGAGATGATAACCAGGGCAATGTGAGATCATAATGGGGAATTGTGAAGTAACAGTAAAAAGTATGTCATCATGGGGTGCAGTTGTGTCACAATAGGGGGCTGTGATGTCACAAGGGAGAGTTGTTCTGTCACAATGGTGCATACAGTGTTATCACTGGAGAACTGCGATGTCACAAGGTTTTATTTTGATGCTGTAATTGATGATTATGATATCATGATGGGGAATTCTGCAGTCATATGGAGAACTATGATGTCACAGTGGGATGTTGTGATACCAAAATAGGATGTGTGAATTCGAAATAAGGCATGATGATGATGGAACAATGGGATATTTTGATGCCATATTTGTTACAGTGATGTCATAATATGCAACTATGTTGTCACAGTGGGAAATTGTAGTATCATAAAGGTTGATTGTGCCGCAATAATGAGGACAATGTGAGGACTTTATAGGGGAATTGTGGTGTCACAGTGGAAATGATGGTGTCACAATGGGCCAATCTAATGTCACCACAAGTCACCTTGATGTGACAGTGAAGGATTACCCAGTGAACAAAAGGAATTTTGACGCTATAATGGGGACTGTGATGTCATCATGAGCACTTGTGTCACACTGGGAGGTTATGATGTCACAGACGAAAACTGTAACATCAATGATGAATTGTCTGTTCATCATGGGGTATTGACAGGTAACGAAGAGGACATCATGATGTCAAAATAGGGCGGGGTGTTGCCACAATGGGGCATTGCAGTGCCATAATGTGGAACTATGATGTTACAAGAGGTCACTGTGATGTTGTAATTGGGAATTGTGATGCCATAAAGGTTAATTGTGCTGCTATAATTAGGCAACATGAGCTCATAATTGGGGAGTTGTTTTGCTATCATGGGGAATGGTGATGTTCCAACTGGGCATCATGAGTTCACAAAATGGCACTGGAGGATGACAATACAACATTGTGATATCTTAGTTGGGCACTGTGGTGTCACAATGGTCCTGGTGATATCACAGTGGGCAATTGTGATGACACCAAGGGAAATTGTAAATTCAAAAGGAGAGTTGCGAGGCCACAATAGAACACATGTCACAATAGGGCATTATAATGTCACAAAGGCCTAGCATGATGCTATAATGTGATACTGTGATGTCATAATCATCATTATGGTGTCACAATTGGCAATTGTGATGTTGGAAGATAATTTAAATGTCATGATAAGAATTGTGAGATCTTTATTGTGAATTGTGATGTCACATAGGCAGTATACGACGTCACAATAGGGCATTATGAGGTCACATTAGGACATGGTGATGTCACAGCAGGAATAGGAAAAGTAAGGAAAGGAAGGAAAAGGAAAGAAATATCAAACTAGCATCTGGTTTTGTGTGTGTGTGAAGCAAATAGTAAAAGACATAGATAAAAATATTACAATTCTTCCAGTATTTTGAGACTGGAAAAAAGTTCTTAAATGCCTAAAATAGCCAATATTACATTCAAGTGAAGATATTTGTTAGCAGAAGCATGCTGAAACATAAGTCTTAGAACTCTCAATCCAGTACTTTTTCTGGGCATGGAGCTGTATGAAGTGTAGCAGTGTCCCTTCAAAGAGCTTCTAATCATAATTAAGGTAAACATAGGTTGTGATGGGGCCCTAATGGAGCACTATGTGATCAAAATGGAAATGATGAGCTAATGATGTTTCTTTATAAAGTCAGAATGTGGGAAGAGTGAGATCCTAAGGGGGTATTCAGATGGCACAGCAGAGAATTGTGATGTCATAATGGGAATTTTGATATCACAATAGGGAATTTGGAGGTCACAGTGGGGCATAGTGACTGCAGAAAGGAATGGCATGATAGCATTATGAGCACACTGAGAAGATAAGGAGGGCAATGTGAGAACATAATGGGAATTGGAAGTAAACGTGAAAAGTATTTCCGCATGTGGTACAGTGGTATCACCAAAGGACGCTGTGATGTCACAGTGGAGTGTTGTTGTGCCACAATGATGCATCTACTGTTATCACTGAAGAAATGTAATGTCACATGGGTTAATTGTGATGCTGTAATGGATGATTATGATATCATGATGGGGAATTCTGAAGTCATATGGATTAATATGATGTCACAACGTGGTGTTGTGATACCACAATAGGATGTGTGAATTCACAATAAGGCATGATGATGTCACAATTGGATATTTCGATGCCATATTTTGAACAGAGATGTCATAATGTGCAACTATGTTGTCACAGTGTGGTATTGTAGTAACATAAATGTTGATTGTGCTGCTCTAGTGAGGGCAATGTGAGGTCATAATAGGGTAAATGTAGTGTCACACTGGAAATGATGATGTCACACTGGGCCAAGGTAGTGTCACCACAACTTGATGTGACAGTGAAGCATTACCCTGTGAAAAAGGGGAATTTTGATGCTATAATGGGGACTCTGATGTCATCACGGGCACTTGTGCCACACTGGGAGTTTATCATATCACAAAAGAAATCTGTAACATCAATGGTGAATTATGTGGTCATAATGGGGAATTGACAAGTCACGAGAAGAGTATCATAGTGTCAAAATAGTGCAGCGTGGTGTCACAATTCTGTATTATAATGCCATAATATGGAACTATGATATCATAATATGTCACTGTGGTGTTGCAGTTGGGAATTGTGATGTCAAAAAGGTTAATTATGCTGCTATAAATAGGCAACATGAGCTCATAATTGAGGAGTAGATTGGCTATCATAGGGAATGGTGATGTTCAATTTGGGCAGCATCAGGTCACAATATGGCATTATTGGTTGACCTTACAACATTGTGATATCATGGAGGGGCACTGTGATGTCACACTGCTCCTGGTAATATCACAGTGGGCAATTGTGATGTCACAGTGGGCAATCATGAGGGCACAAAGGAAAATTGTAATGTCATAATAGGAGTTGCGATGTCACAATGAACACATGTCACAATACGGCATTATGATGTCACAAAGGCATAGCATGCTGCTATAATGTGATACCATGATGTCATGTCCATCATTGTGGTGTCACAATTGGTAATTCTGATGTTGTAAGACAATTTAAATGTCATGATGAGAACCGTGAGATCTTAATTGTGAATTATGATGTCAAATTGGCAGTATGCGAGGTAACAATTGGTCGTTATTGTGTCACAGTACGACATGGTCATGTCACAGCATATATAGGAAAAGAAAGGAAAGGAAGGAAAACGAAAGATATCAAACTGGTATCTGGATTTCTGTGTGTGTGAACCTAGTATTAAAAGAGATAGAAAAAAAATTCCTATTCTCCCATGATCTTGAGACTGGAAAAGAGTTCTTAAATGCCTGAAAAAGCAAATGTTACATTCAAGTGAAGGCAATTCTTAGCAGACACAAGTTGACGCATAAATCTTAGAACTCTAAATCTAGTCCTTTTTTTGGCCGGCAGCTGTATGAAGTGTAGTAGGGTGCCCTCGAATATCTTCTTTTCATAACTAAGGTAAACATCATTTGTGATGGGGCCCTAATGGAGCATTATGTGATCAAAATAGAACTTATGAGCTAATGATGTGGCTTTATAAAGTCCGAATGTGGGAAGTGTGAGATCCTAATGGGTGTATCCTGATGGCAGAGCAGAGAATTTTGATGTCATAATGGGATATTTGATATCACAAGAGGGAATTTGAAGGTCTCAGTGGCACATCATGATAGCATAAAGGAATGGCCCGGTACCATAATGGGGAAACTGAGATGATAACCAGGGCAATGTGAGATCATAATGGGGAATTGTGAAGTAACAGTAAAAAGTATGTCATCATGGGGTTCAGTGGTGTCACAATAGTGTACTGTTATGTCACAGGGGAGAGCTGCTCTGTCACAATGGTGCATCCAGTGTTATCACTGGAGAACTGTGATGTCACAATGGTTTATTTTGATGCTGTAATGGATGATTATGATATCATGATGGGGAATTCTGCAGTCATATGGAGAACTGTGATGTCACAGTTGCATGTTGTGATACCAAAATAGGATATGTGAATTCAAAATAAGGCACGATGATGTCAAAATGCGATATTTTGATGCCATATTTGGTACAGTGATGTCATAATGTGCAACTCTGTTGTCACAGTGGGAAATTGCAGAATCATAAAGGTTGATTGTGCTGCACTAATGAGGGCAATGTGAGGACTTAATAGGGTAACTGTAGTGTCACAGTGGAAATTATGATGTCA
>PVJX010043496.1:0-13647 GCA_004027295.1 Dolichotis patagonum
ACTCATGCACGTATAGAGCTTATAAACAGTTTACGAGAATCAACTATATAACACATGTTGAAATGAACAACTACTTTGAAGAAAAAGAGACACTATAGTACCCAGTGCTGATTCCATAATGTCATGATGTGAAATCAAACAATACTATCATTCTTTATTCAAAGTGATTTTAGCCTGTTTTGTTTTAAGTTCAACACACATGAAGGTATGGACAGCTGTTTTGAAGAGAATGAGAGACACCATGACAGCCATTCTTGGCTTCCCTATTGTCTGGCCTTGAAGACCTGAAACACCTTCCTCATCCTGTTCAGATCAGTTCCATACTATGTTTTTTCATGTGATTTCCCTGTGACAATATGGACAACTACTTGGAAGAAAACAAGAGTCAATATGATAGAGAGTGAATATCACCAATTGTCTAGCTTTGAAATTTATGCCTATTACATTGCCTTCTTGTGATCCACTTTGTTCTGTTTTTTTTGTGTTTAATTTTACCCTTTTGATATAATTTCATGTATGTTTAATTGTGTAAAATCGATGACCATATTATTGTTTTTGTTAGATTGTGGAGTTGAACTGTTAAAAGTCTCACTGTTTGAATGTCTACTTTGCATGTTTTAATTTTGTAATTTGAACAACTATTTGCAAGATATCAGTATGCAATTTATTAAGTAATGATTTCTTAGTGGTTTTTTTTTTGTTCTTTTCCTTTTTTCCTTGGAATTCTGCATTGTTACTACCCTTTGTTCTGTTTTGTTTTGTTTTGTTTTCTCTTTAAATAAAATTTTAAAAATATGGTATTTTTATACAATGGATTACTACTCAGCTATAAAAAGGATGATCTTGAGGCCTTTATAGGTAAATGGAGGCAATTTGAAAATATCCTAATAGTGAAATAAAAGATTCACATGAGTAAATATTACATTTTCTCTCTAGTATAAAACAAAAATAAAAATCGACAGAATATTCGGATCCAAAAAGCATAATAGGTATTGTGAAAGTGAAAGGGAAGGAAAGTACTCTAAAGAGTATAATGTTATGTAGAGATCCACACTATTTTGAAACTTAGGGTGCTGGGAAACCGAGCAACCAACTTGCCACCCTGGTAAGAGTCTGTGGTCTGGCAAGTCTCAGCCACCCCAGGGCAAGAAGCAGCAGTGTCTCCTGAGATCTGCACCATTTTGGAACTTAGGGCACTGTGAAGCCAAACAAGCAGCTTGCCATCCTGGTAAGTGGCTGTGGTATGGCAAGTTGCAGCCACCCCAGAGCGAGAAGCATCAGCGTCTCCTGAGATCTGTGCCATGTTGGAACTTGGAAACCGAGCAACCAGCCTGCCACCCTGGTAAGCAGCTGTCAGTCTACTGGTGCGTGGGCTGATAATCAAACTTCTCATCCCCCCCCTCTTAGCAAATGGGAACCAGAGATCTGAGTATCTCTTGGGGGCTTGGCCATATGTAATATAGCAAATAAGGGGTGTTTCCTTCTACCTTCTCTTTGAAGGCAAATATTTTTATCATTGTTTTGTTTTGTTCTGATTAATGGTATTGCTCTATTCAATATTCTGTTTTGATAAGTTCTATAATATTCTGTATTTCCTTTGATTTTGCTATACCTGATTGAAAGAACAACTATTGTGAAGATAACGAGATATACTATGGTAACTGTTACTGTTATCCCAGTAACCTGCTGTGAAGTTCTGTACCAATTTCACTACACTGTCTCAATTGGCTTTATTCCATCCTGTCCTGTTGTATTATACTACCTTCCAATTAATAAAACAATTTAAAAAATAAAAAAGAAACACATTTAACTTGAAAGGAAATTTATAGACTAAAATCAAAGGAGAGAAAACAATTGTTTCATACAATAGGAGATCAGGAAAAAAGCAAGGGTAACTTGCCCATCAACCACAAAATGGATAAGAAAGATATGGTATTTTTGCACCATGGAAAACCACCCAACTATAAAGTAGAATAATCTTGAGGTTCTTGTAGGTAAATGGATGCAACTGGAGATATTGTTCATGGGTGAAACAATTTGAACTTGTATGGGTAAACCTTAGCATAAAAAACAGAAGGAGTTAGATGAATCAAAAAAGCACAATGTATATTATAAAAGTGATAGGGGAGGAAACACCTGGGAGGAGAAAGTAGTGACACTGCTAACTTCTTAGGGTCTTAGCTTAAACTCTTGTATTGTTTTCACAATTTTGTTAGGCTTGGTTTTTTTTTTCTGTCTTGTTTTGTTAGATTTTACTGTGTCTGATGGTATTGGCAGCAACTTTGAACATAATGGGATGTATTATGGTATTCATGGTTGGTTTCCTATTATTTTGTTTTGAAGTCCTATAATGTTTTCATTCATTTGTTTAATTTGTTTTATTCTGTAGTGTTTTGTTTGATTTTATTCTGTGTGATAGTATGGACAACTGTTTTGAAGAAAATGAGACATTATAGAAACCATTGTTAATTTCCTATTATCTGGTGTTGAAGTCCTGTAATGCTTTTATTCCTTTGGTTGGTTTTATACTATTTTGGTATGATTGATATTGATGTGTGTGAAGATATGGACAACTATTTCAAAGAAAACAAGAGACATTATGGTAGCCACTATTGATTTCCTGTTGTCTTGTTTTGAAGTTCTGTGTTGCTTGCATTGTTCTATTCTGATTTGCTTTGTTCTGTTTTGTTTTGTTTGAATCTCTTTAAAATAAAAAAGATTAAAAAAAGAGTATAACAGTATATGTTGTGTGTAAGATAGATGACCATATTACTGAATTTCTGTTGGAACATTTAACAGAAGGATCTGCACTGTCAATGTTTGAGTTTTAGCCATTATTTATGATTTGAGTTTGTGACTTTGGCAACTATTTTTTAAGATGACAATGAGTAATGTATCAACTAGCAATTTTATGATGATAATTTTTAAATTCAGTATTGTTCTACCCTTCTTTTCTGTTTTTCTATTTTTTTAAATTTTCTTTTCTCTCTTTGAAAAAAAAGAACAATGTGCAATATAACAACCATTGTTAAATTTCTTTCATTCTGTTTTGAAAGCCTATATGTTTTTTTAAAAATTTTATTTAAAGAGAGAGAAAAAAACAAAACAGAATAAAGGGTAGCAACAATACAGAATTCCAAGAAAACAAGGAAAAGAACAACAACAAAAACCTAAGAAATTATTACTTGACAAATTACATACTGACTTATTGGAAATAGTTGTTCAAATTACAAAGTTAAAACATGTAAAGAAGACATTCAAACAGTGAGACTGTTAACAGTTCTGCTCCATGATGTGACAAAAACAGCAATATGGTCATCCATCTTACCCACTCAAATATACATGCAATTATATCAAAAGGGTACAATTAACCCCAACAAAACAGAACAAAGTGGATCAGAGGAAAGCAATGTAAGAGACATAAATTTCAAAACTAGACAATTAGAGATATTCACTCTCTATCATATTGACTCTTGTTTTCTTCCAAATGGTTGTCCATATTGTCACATACAGGGAATTCATATGAAACAACATAGTATGAAATTGATCTGAGCAGACGAGGAGGGAATTTCAGATCTTCAAGACCTGAGGCTAGGGAAGCCAAGAATGGCTGTCATAGTGTCTCTCATTCTCCTCAAAACAGCTGTCCATACCTTCATGTGTGTTGAACTTAAACAAAACAAAGCAAGCTAAAATCACTTTGAACAAAAAGTGATAGTTCTGCTGGATTTCACATCATGACATTATGAAATCAGCACTGGGTACTGTAGTGTCTCTTTTTCTTCAAAGTAGTTGTTCATTTCAACATGTGTTATATAGTTGGTTCTTGTAAACTGTTTATAACCTCTACACATGCATGAGTCTCTACATGTATATCTATCCTTTCTGTATTAGAGGGAGAAACAAGACAAAGCAAGATAAAGCAAAGCAATTCCTAGAAAATCATGAAGCAAAAAGTCACATAAAACTGCAACACAACTATCTACAATAGTTACCATGATGTCTCAGCAGTATATAGCAACATTAATAAAAACAAAGCATTGGAGACATTATAAGACTTCAAAAGCAAGTAATAATCAAACCAGAGTGGGT
Source organism: Dolichotis patagonum (assembly GCA_004027295.1). Taxonomy (NCBI): domain Eukaryota; kingdom Metazoa; phylum Chordata; class Mammalia; order Rodentia; family Caviidae; genus Dolichotis; species Dolichotis patagonum. The sequence goes on from PVJX010043496.1 coordinate 4,093, forward strand.
ATCTTAGTGAAACTTGTCATCTTTAGTGTAGTTGCCTATACTCTTACACTTGATGCTATCAATCATAACAGATTTAAATAAAATCAGTCAATACAAAGTAGCAATCTAACAACCCAGATTCAAATAAGATCAATCATAATAAGACAGTATAAGTTATAAAGGGCTTCAGATTAAGTTGATCGGAAATTAGGGATGATTACAATAATATATCCTCTTATTTTTGGGATAGCTGACCATGTCTTCAAGTCTAGTGTAAGTAGACAAACTGGAACAGCATGTAATCCATCCAAGCAGAGTGGTGAGAATAATGTAAATTTTAAATCTTGTTACCCAATTAACAATATCTTCTGCCTCCCTTTTTTAGACAATTCCTCCCTTTTCACTCCCATAGGGTGCACTGCTTGTTTTGGGTCCCACTGCCTCCCTATATAGAACATCTCAATGGACCCTATCTCCTGATCTACTCTGCCTGTGTTTCTCTCTGTTAATATTTCAAGGCCACCTATACTAGAGATTACAGCCAATCTTCTTTGCCTTATTTCTGCTATTCTGTTTTTCTGCCATTGGTTGTCTATTTTTCTGTTCCATTCCACTATTTGCCCCATTCACTGAGGCCTCTCTGCCACTGTTCCCGAAATGCTTGTATTCTTGTTCTCTCTCTCTAAAATGTCCTTCAGTATTTTTTGTAGGGTTGGATTGGTGGTCACAAATTCTCCAAGTTCCTTTTTGTCATGGAATCATCTTGCTTCTCCATTATTTTCTAGAGAGAGTTTTGCAGGATACATCAATCTGGGCTGGAGGTGGTTCTCCTTCAGCACTTGAATGACTTCACTCCAAGCTCTTCTTGACCTGATGGTCTGTGTCGAGAAGTCTGCCATAATTTTGATGGGTTTTCCTTTATAGGTGATCTGTTTCTTTTCTCTGATGGCTTTTAATATTCTGTTCTTATATTAAATTTCTGGGATTTTGATTATTATGTGTCTGGCTATAGCTCTGTTTGGGTGTAGGTGGCTAGAGTTCTGTATGCTTCATACATCTGCATATCATTTCTTTTTTCTATGCTTGGGAAATTTTCCTTAATAATTTCTGTGAATAGCCTTTGTAATTACTCTGTTTCGATTCCTGCTTCTTCATTCACATGCTTTATTCTTAAGTTATAGATCCTCTTGTCATCTTCCAGTCTTTGTATCTTTACTGCCTGCTCCCTTGTTATTTTTAGGAGATCTTCCCTTTCATGATTGCACATTGCAAGCCTGTGTTCAATTTTTGATAGTCTAACTTTGGTTTCTTTCAAGGAATTTTGCCAGCTTTCTATGGAGTTTTTAGTTTCCTGATAATCTCTTTGAATCTGCTTCATGAAATCTAGGGGGTATTTTGTATTCTTCATTAAATTTTTCTCTCCTTTTGTGTCCCTCCATTCTTCTGTCTGTGTCTTCTTGAGAGGTGCCCAGCCTTTCTTTTTATTAATCAACTTATCTCTTGTTTAATTTGAATTAATATTTCAGTTTTGGTCCTGTTTACGAGGTCCTGAGGGTATCTCTTTATGTCTGCTAATGCTGTGTTTGATGTTGCATGTTTGTTGCCCTCAATCTCTTTTGTATTTACCTCTCCTGGATCAATGTTCTCAGGATTGGGGGCTGGGTTTTTTTTTTTTCTTATTTCTCCCTTTCATCATGTTTTTGGTTCCTTCCACACAAGTGTACAGTGTAATTCCCAGCCCCTTTGCTTGTTGGTTAAGGCTCCTCTGGATCACGCAATCTAGGGCCTTCTGCCCTCTGCCGGCCACTATCAGAGAGTGAAGTTCAATCAAGCACAGTATGTGCCTGCTCCTCCCCTCCAAACCAGTCAACCTTTGCAGGCCTTCACTGTGTCAGTGTGTGCTGAGCTCGGGGAATTAATTTGTAGTGATTCACTGGGTCCCAGCCAGAGGCGCAGCCCAGTCCAAGTAGATTCCACCAATCTGCTTGGCAAAGTTAGCAACCAACTGAAGCCACTTCCTTATTGGGTTAGGACTCTCCTGCCCAAATCCAACATGTCGTCCAGTCAGTTGCCCCTTTCCTGTGTGGGGGTCTTATTCCCATCACTCACCATGTGTTGATGCCATTCCCCAAGAACTACTGGGCTCCCCAACCTCCAATTTCAGAGCAGCTGCAGTGTGCCTTTGGGCTGGTCGCTTGCAGGGCCGGGTCTGGGTGAGCCGCATGCAGGGCTGTTCAGCTCCATGCTCTAGCGGCTCAAGCCAGTCATTTCAATGTGGATCAGTTGGTCAGGTCTCCGGCAGGAATTCAGGCAGCTCAAAAAGGGCACCATGCTTGCTGATCTTAGCTTCTCTAATGGTAGTCCCAGGACCTCATATTCGAGTGGCTTTTTGCACTTTAGTTTCTTCCTGGGTTGTGAGAGTCCATCTTTCTCTGTTTGGGCCTTTCCAGGGTGTTGTATTCTGGCATTTGAGCTGTCTCTCTCAAAGAGGGTCCCTCTCCTGCTACCTACTGGTCTGCCATCTTTGGACTTCCCTGTAAGCCTATATGTTATTGTTTTGAGTTTGCTGTTGTTTTTCATGCCTTTTGCTTTTTGTTCTTCTTTTCTGAATTTTCTCTTTTTTAAATAAAATAATTATACAGTCTTTAATGCATAGCTTCTTTATTAGCATGAAATGTTTGAGATTCTTTCATGATTTTCTCTGATCAGTAGTTTTTTCTTTTCTATTTTTAGTTACTGATTAACATTCCATTATATGAATGTATAATCATTTACTAGTCCATTCTAATATTGATAGGCATTTGTTTTCAGCACTCACCTCTTGTGCCTATGATTGTGAACATCTGTATACAAGTCTTTGTGTGAACACATATTGCCATTTCTCTTGCATATATACCTATTTATATCATTAAGGGTAGGGGTATATTTAACTTGTTAAGAAACTGTCAAATTGGTTCTTTTGTAGTGATACCATTTTTCATTTCCACTCACAATGAATAAGAGTTTCAGTCACTGTAGATCCTCTACATAGCCATAGTTTTTCTAATTTTAGCCCTTTTACTGGTTTTGTTGTGGTATATCACTATGTTTTTTTAATCACTGTGGTTTTAATTACTATTTCCTCCATAACCAATAATAGTGTGAATGTTTTCAAGTTCCTGTTGATCATTTGAGTACTAATTTAGTGAAGAGGGAGATCACATCTTTTATTTATTTATTATTGGATTATCTCAGCATTATTGAGATATGAAATTTCTCTTTATATATTCAAGTCTTTGGCTTTTTCTTTACAATGTCTACTAACAATTGAAAATATTAAATTTGGATGAGCCACAATGTTTTTGATTTTTTAATTGTTCTATTTATGCTTTTTGTTTCTTATCCAGGAAATCGTGGCATAACTCAAGGTCAGTCATGATTAATTTCTTACTGTAGCTACAACAAATTACTAAAAATTTAGTCTCATAAAACATCACAGTTGTTATATTATAGTTTTGGGACTCACAAACACACAATGAGTCTTGTGAATCTGAAATTATATTGTTGGTAGGGCTGTATTCCTTCTGGAGGCATCAGGGGATTATTTGTTTCTTTGCCTTTTCTTGATAATACAAATCACTTATATTTCTTGTCTCATGGCATATTCCTCCATCTTCAAAGAACATCACTCCGCTTTCTGTATTCATTATCACATCTTTGACTCTAATCATCTTTCTCTCTTATGTTGGTTCCTGTGTTTATAGTGGACCCATCAATATAATCCAGGATAATATCTACAACTCACCAGGCTTATTTATATCCTCAGAATTTCTTTTACCATAAGAAACAACATATTCACTGTTTCCAAGGATAAAATATAGGCCATTATTAAGTGTATCATAGCCACAAAGAATTTCTCACATTCTTTTCTAGTTTTATAGATATGACTCTCATATTTAGGGTTTTGATCCATTTTTAATTAATTTTATGTTATTTAAGATAAGGATAGTAAGTAATTGATGATTTTACATGTAGATATTCAGTTATTTTGACACAATTTATCAAAAAGAAGATTCTTACTCTATCTCATTTATTGAATTGTCTTGGCAGCTTTGCCAAAATTCAGTTGGTCATATTTATGCAGTACTATTTCATGACTCTAAATTCTGTTTCATTGACTAGCTTGTCTGTCTTTAAGCCAATAGTATACTACCTTGATTACTGTAGATTTAATATAAATTATAAAATCAGGTAACTGAAGTCTCTAAAACATTTATTATTTTTAAAAATTGTTCTGCCCATTTAAATATTATGTATTTCTTTATAAACAATAAAATTGTCAATTTCTATTTTTTTAAAAGTCTACAAAGATCTTTATTGGGATTGAATTCAAATTATAGATCAGTTTGAAGAGAATTAACATTTTAAAAACATCATGTTGCCAGGGATTTAGCTCAGCAGCATAAGCACCTGCTTGGCGAGCAAAAGGTTGTGAGTTCAATCCCCAGTACAAAAACAAAACAAAACAAAACAAAAACCCCAAAACAAAACATGTTTTCCAATCCATCAATCCATAAACAGATTATATTTCCTCATTATGCAAGTGTCCTTTAATTTCTTGCAATAATGTTTTGAAGTTTTCTGTGTGTCATTTTCACACATTTTTGGTGTTAAATTTGTTGCTAAGAATTTGTTACCTTACAATATATGGATTTTTAAATTTCTTTTTATCTGTCATTATTATGTAGAAATGCATTCACCTTGGTAATTGATTTTGTATATTAGAATATTGATAAATTCATTTATTAATTCCAGTATTTTTGTATATTTCTTAGGATTTCCACAGAAATGATTGTTATCTATTAATAATCAAAGCTTTACATCTTTCTTTCCAATCTGAATATGTTTTATTTCCTTATCCTGATTCACTGTACTTTATTTCTATATTGATGGAGATTTATCTGCTATTGATCTTTATAAAGAAGATTTATTTTATTGCTTTTTCTTCTTGTTTTTTGTTTAATTTGCTTTTATTTTTCCAGTTTCTTAAGGTATAAATTTAAATTGTTGACTTGAAATATTTATTCTTTTTGAAAGAGTTTAAAGCATAACTTATTTTCAAGCACTGCTTAAGGGTTATACATAAATGTTGATATGCTTATTTCCCTTTTTGTGGTTTGCACTAGAGAATGCTTCATGTGTGCTTGAATAGAATCTACATTCTGTTGTAGTATAAAATGTTCTGAAATATCAGGTTCTGTTGGTATAAAATGTTCTGAAATATCAGGTCAAGCTGTTTGATATTGTTCATGTTTTCTATATTTTTACTTTTTGTCTACTTGTTCTATCAATTACTGAGATTTTCAGGGTAAGGGTTAGAAATTTTTGAAATATCCATTTCCTTTTTAATTCTTCTAGTTTTGCTTTAATTCATGTGAATTGCAGCTCTTTTTAGGTGGAATGTCTATGTATTTCTTATGTAGTGAACTTTTTATCATTATGAAATGTTTCTCTTTGTCATGCTTTCTGTTGCATTAGATCAGTTTAGTATTAATATGACCATTTCAACCCCTTATTTTAAGGTTGGATATACTTTTTTCCATTCTTTATCACTTTCAAGTTATCTTTAAAATGTGCTTCCTACAAACAGCATGCAATTTATTCTTGATTTTATCTAGTTTGACAATATTTTTGATTAGAATATATCATTCATTTACATTTGATGCATTTTAGATATGATTGGAATTATACTAGATGTTTTGCTAACATTTTATATGACTCATATCATTTTTGTTTCTCTTAAACTACCTTCTTTTCAGTTGACCAAATATTTTTTAATGTACAATTGTCCTATTGAGTTTTTAGCTATATTTTTGAGGTTTTTTGATAGCTACTTTAGAGATTATAGTGTGGCTTTTCATTTATCATAGTCTACTTTGAGTAGGCATTTGGTAAGATATCTATTCAACTTGAAGTCTTTAGCATTTCTTGGGAACATTAAACTTTTGTTGATTGGGGCCTGCATTTATTTTACCTTCATTCTAAAAGATAATTTTGCATTATATAGGGTCCCTAGTTGACATTTTATTTTTTTCAGCACTTTGAATATTTTATCCCACTGCTCTCTAGTTTCTACTGATTCTGGTTAAATGTCAAACATTAATTTAATTATTGCTTCTTTACACACGAGTTGCTTTTCTTTTTGGTTTCCAAGATTTTTCTCTTCATGTTGCTTCTCACCCTTTTGGCTAAGATCAAAATTTTTGTCTATTTTTCAGCATTTTATCTATGATGTGTGTAAGTGTGTCTCCATGTTTATCTTGGTATTTATCCAGCTTCTTTGATCTGTGAATTAATGCTTTTTATCAAATGTAAGAAGTTTGCAGTTATTTTTTCAAATATATTTATGACACTGTTTTTACTCATTACATATTTTTATACTTGATAATATTCCACAGGTCTCTGAAGTTCCATTATTCTTCTTTCATTTTTCTCCATTTATCATATTAGAGAATTTCCTATTGCTTTATCTTTAATTCATTGATTCTTTCCATTACCATCTTAAAGCTGTTGGAACCCATTTAAGGGATATGTCATGCTGGTTATATTTTTTAAGCTGTAGATTTTCCTTTTTGTGACACATTTTTTGCTAAACTGTTGAGTGAAAGTTTTGCTCCCTTATTCAAATAAAGACAGCACTACTGGCAGTGAAGCTTTGTTTCTTTGTTTTTGTTGTTGTTGTGGTTGTTGTTTTGATTTGTTTTTGGTACCAGAGATCGAATTTATGACCTCATGATTAACAGGCAAGCACTTGAGCCCCTGAGTTAAATCCCTGGCCCCTGGCAGTGAAGCTTTGGTTTAAAAAGCCAGTTCACCAAAGTAAAACTACAATACTGATGGAGCTGAGGGAGTTAGGTAGAGCATAGCCCCAGGTAAGAAGAATATTGTATTGCTACTATTCTTATTAAAATATATAGCACAGTTTGATAAATAAATGCTTCTCTATTTGCTGTTTGCCTTTTGTCAATTTCCAGAGCCCTGTAATAGCCAGTAGTATAGGATTTTGAAGGAAAAGGATTTATTGGAACTTTTAACTCTTCCATAGCTTAAAATATTATAATCTAATGAACTTTTTAGTATGACTTGATAAAAGTTCATATGAGAGTGTAAATGTGTAAAAATAGCCAAGAAAAATCTGACAAAATAATAATGTCTCCAGAAAATAACACCTTGGAAATATTAAACTTTATTTTAAAACTATAATAGTAAAAATAGAGCCTGCCAAATGAATGTATATGTACTTCAGGAAAAGGAAGTTCATGTAAATATTTTAATGTTAAACTTATTGAGACATTCATGAGATTAATACAAGTTTCCTTTGGGTTCAACAATTACAAGATGTGCTCTAAGTGATGGCCATTAGCTTCCAGACATTTATTAGTATGAATGACTGCTGCTTGGGTGACTTTGGTCATTGAGATTGTTGCACATGCATTTTCAATGCCTTCTCTAAGAGCTAACAGTGTAGTGGATTTTCTGTGACATACAACATCCTCTAGGGTCCCCCATATGAAGAAAATACCATCTGTTGAAAAATCATCATACTATTTTTTGTGGGCTTTCTGTGATATACAACATCCTCTAGGGTCCCCTATATGAAGAAAATACCATCTGTTGAAAAATCATCATACTGTATTTCTTTTCCTGAAGTGTGTATACATTTTTGGCAGACTCTGTATAAAATCCTGACATGAACAAATAAATCAATGAAATAAAATAATTTCTAGAAACACACCTATATATTTTATAGAAATTAATTTATGATAAATATGCAATCACATCAATGTGAAGGAAGGCTTTTTGAACAACTGACTATTTAGAATAAAAATAAAGACAAACCAGAGAGTTGAATAAAAACAACTTTTTAAAAATATGGCATTTCATGCAAACAGGTAAAGAATATTTGAACTATTGGTTATTATTTAGATTTAAAAAACACTGAAAGAAAATAAAGTCAGATATATTAAATACTTAAAATACAAGATGCTCAAAAATATATTGAAGTAGACAAGCTTTTTGGAAGCCAGAAATGAAATCTTGAAATCATAAAGGAAAATACTGGCAGGCATAAAAATGAAATGTGATAAGTTGTAAGACAAACAATGACAGTCCCAGGGGCCAGGGCCATGTGAGGGGAACTTCAGAGCACTGGCGCTGGCTCAGGAAGAGTTTGAAACCATCACTCCCAACAATTAAGAAACCGCTCAGCTCCCTGGAACACTGGACTAGGCTCGGGAGGTTTCACAGGCCTGAATGGGCCATGCCCAGTGGCTTTCTTTCAGTCCAGTGGGCCAAGCCCACACAATTGGAGTTTCAGACCACTGGCACTGGCTCCGGGAGAGTTTGATACCATCACGCCCAGTGGTTAGGTGGCCACCCAGCTCGCTAGAACACTCGACTAGGCTCAGGAGATCCTACAGGCCTGACTCGGACATGCTCAGTGAGCTGCATTCAGTCCCAGGGGCTGAGGGCTCAGGAGGTGATTTTCAACATGCGTGGGGGGCCTTGGAACATTTCTTGAAGCATGGAAATATAGGAAAATGACAAGATGAAGGACTAAAATGTAATCTCAAACCTCCAGCCCATCCCAAGAAAGCCTAGAAACCATGTACATAGAAGAAAATAGAAGCCATACACCTGAAATGATTGAAATGATATCAACTGAAGCAAAGAAGCAACATGGGGAAGCTATAGATAAACTCAAATCATAAATAATTTCCAAAGTAAAAGAAGAAATGATAAAAGTAGTGAAAAATACTGAAAACCTCTAAAGAAGACACAGTTGAAAAATTAGAGGAACAAAACAAACAGATAGAACCCCTGAATGAACACTATAAGAAACAAAAAATACATGAAGCACATTGAAAGGCATATACAGTAAATCAAAAATTCTATTGAAAGTTGCCAAAACCACCTCAACGAAAGTGAAGATAGAATTTCAGACCTTGAAGATAAGATTGTAGCTAGTGAACAGGAAAGGGAAGATCTTTTAAAAATAACAAGGATTCAGTAAATAATAAATCAAGAGCTGGAAGATGATGCAAATAAAAACAACAAAAGATTGATGGGAAAAATGAAAAAGAAGGGGACAACACAAATGATATCAAGAGGTTATTTACAGAAGTAATATCTGAAAAATTCCCAAACATGAGAATGGAAACTGACATACAGATAAGTGAAGCATATAGAACTCCAAAGAGCCATAACCAAAATAAAACTACACTCAAACATATGATAATCACCATCCCAGAAATCCAACATAAAAACAGAATACTAAAAGCTGTTAGAAAAGACAGATAATCTATAAAGGAAAAATTATCAGAATCACAGCAGACTTCTCAACAAAAAATGAACTCAATAAGAGCATGGAGTGAGTATTTCAGATCCTAAAAGAAAACGACTTCCAACCCAGAGTGAGGTACCCTGCAAAACTGTCCTTCAAAATGGATGGAGAAATAAGAAACTTCCATGACAAAGAACAGCTGAAGAATTTCATGATCATCAAAACAACCCTGCAAAAATTGTAAAAGACATTCT
>PVJX010043497.1:0-13590 GCA_004027295.1 Dolichotis patagonum
GTGGTGGCATAGTGCAGCTGCCCCTATGGTAGAGAGCAGGAGAGTACTACTACACAGCCAGTGCAGACACCAAAGTATGTTTCCCCAGTCCACTAGAGAAGGGTGAAAGGAAAGAGAAGCAAGGGGTGCAATAGCTGCCAGTCAACCCATCTCCTGCTGGCTGAGGAAAAATGATAGAGTCAATTGCTTCTTCCTGTTTCAGCATCAGATGTGGCACAACCTGTAGGGCATTTGGGGAATATTAAGGAAAATTAGATAACTAATTCTAAGTCTATGATTCTAATTATTAAGGAACTAATAACTAATTCTAATTCTAATTATTAAGGAAAATTAGATAACTAATTCTATAGGTGAAGCAAGAGGTGAGAGAATGCAGATGTGATCCCGAACTAAAAGTTAGCAATTCAATCTTTGGTATCTGGTATGAGGCAGTTTCTAATAAATCAGTTCCCTTTATCTCAGTAGTTAAGCCGAGTGTCTTTTCTAGGGACCTGATAATGCTGTACGTGGTGCAAGTGTTTGTAAAATTGTTCAAGATTGTTACCACCCCCCTGAATGTTTCCTTTAAGGGAGTTAATGCCACTGGAAAGTATCAAGCTGGACAAAACAGTTCTATTCACACTTAAATATGTTTACCATTCTTCTACTCTATTGAGAATTTTTATTGGAAAAATTAAAATACAGAAAAATAAGTTTTTAACTATATAGAAAATTCTCTGTATTTTCAGGGTTTTTCTTTCTCTTGTCTTTACTTTAACCTTGCTATGTTTACCTCAATTTTTTTGTCACCATCTATTTTTTCTAGTTTTTGTTCCTATGTTCAAATCTGTTTTATTTTTACGTTTTATTAGTGCTTCTACTCCAGTTTTCCTGTAAGAAGTCTTATGTCTCTGCTTTTATGGTTTTGTCTCAGTGCAAGTTCCCATCTTTATGAATTAATGAGCAAAACAAAACAAAACAAAAAAAACAAAAAGCAAAAAACAGGAAAAGTGGAACTGCAATTCCAGGGTCACATATTTTTCCTGAGTTAATTGACTTCACTTAATACTGTGCTGTTTTCTCAAGAATCTTTGTTGCACCTGCTTTGAAATATGGTAACTATTCCCATAACATTTCCTTTATGCCAAACTACTCGTGGCGACTTGCCAGAAACCTACCTTGAATTTTTTGATAAAAAACACACATTCAGAGGTAACTCCCTGTACACTCTTGCTTTCAAACTTACCACAATACAAAATTTGTATGTTTGTTTATAATCAAAATCAATATTTATATTGTGTCTCCTTTCTACTAAGTCAAGCCTTTTGAGTGTTCTGTACACATTTTCATTATTTAGAAGTTTGGTAGATGGAATTCCAAATATGTTCCTCTAACATTCTCATCCCTCTGTAGTTGAAACAAAAGTGAGTGCAGATAGTATTATGAAGGTGTTTCAGAGATGGAATAAGGGTGTTTAATTGGCTGACTTTAAAACAGGAAAATTATCCTGAATTATCTAGTACATGTAGGCATTAAAAGCAGATGAGAAAGGTAAGATTCAGTCACAAGGATGTGTTAGAACAGGAAACACAGAAAGAGAGAGAGGAGGTAGGAAAGGAGGTTGAAGGGATCTAAAGTTTAAGGATTCTACTCACTGTTGCTGGCTCTGAAGTTGAGCTAAGGAATACAAATAGCTCTATATTGGTTACTTTTTTTTTCCACTGTTGAGATGAAATACCTGATGCCTAAAGTGAAAAAGGAAAGGTTTATGTAGCTTACAATTTTTTGGAGGTTCAGCCCATACTCAGTTGGCTCCAGGGCATGGTGGCATGGCTGAGGAGCAACCATTCAGAGTGCCCACTGATGGAAAGAGCAAACAGGGCAAAAGAGGAAAAAGCACACCTTTTTCTCTCCTTTATATTGTATGTTGGCTCCCCATCGCTGTGTGGGTACAGCACTAATACCACCAATCCCAGTACTAGACAACAACCAATCACAAATGCTAGAGCCAGCCACATCCACAATTGCATGAAGCTTGGCAGTGGAAGCCATCCAAACACAAACCATAACAATTTCTAATGCTTAAAATGACTCCAACCAAGAAAAGCAAGGATGTGGGCACTTCTGTCTTCCAAAACAAGGAACAGAATTCTACTACCAATCTGAAAGTGCTTGTAATGCATCCTTGGGGCCATAGAAAAAATTATTTAGATTATCATCTTATAAAACCTAAAACAGAGCACTTGTGTCATAGAAATAGAGCTCTGAAATTAGAAGTTTTTGTATCTTTAGATTACTTTATGGTAATTTTGCAACTGCAAGACAGAATGAGATAGGTCAGCAATGTAGAGTCTTTTTGTGGGACATGAGTTAATATAAGTATTTGTGCTAACTGCAAAAGGAGATAAGAACAAAACACAAGAAAATCTTAGCTCTTTTATTGTGTGCTTTTATTATAAATAGAAGAAGTATTTACGATGTCCATATGTATGGTGGGCAGGAAATATAGCATACATTATATACAATCACATATATTCATCCATATAAAGTATATAGGAAAAATGATATGAAATATAATAACCTCATTGATTACCCTTCATGAATGAATAGAACAGGGATTCACACAATCCCTGAGACTGCAGCTTACACTTTTTTGAAAAAAATACAGTACTTGTGATGAATTTATCACTATGTCTAAGATGTCTTAACTTTATAAATATATGCACATATTTAAAAATGTTCATGAAAGATCAGAAAAGGGTACCCTCCTTCTTATTTCTGAAAGAATAGGCCACACTGAGATCTCCTGGTCAAGCAGAATACTAAAATCCTGAATGTTGCTTTCGTTAGGCATTCATAGAAGGTTTAAATTTAAAGTTACACTTAGCTATGAAATTTCAAATTCTTTTTAGCTCTTTATCACCCTGTTCTAGAATTCTGGAATAAATCAAGATGAAATCATTTTTGTTATAGATGAACATCATTATATATACATGTATACACTTAATTTTAATATTTCTGAAAATATTAATTTTTTCATAAACAAAAATAAGGCAATTTCTATTTTTCTCATGACTCTTTCATCTTCCACATGGGAAAGCAAGAATAGATTAGATTTCTCTTTTATCAGAAAATAATTGCCTATGATTCTACCCTTAGTTATACCTCATGATGAAGGATGCCTAAAATATATTTTCTTTGGTGAGTATTGAGGAGAAGCAGGACATTTTTTTAAAAATTTTATTTTAAAGAGGGTAAAATTAAACAGAACAAAATAGAACAAAACATATCATAAAAAAACAATGTAAGAGACATAGATTTCAAAGTAAGACAACCAGAGATCCTCACTGTCTATCACATTGTTTCTTGTTTTCCTCCAAACAGTTGTCCATATCTTTGCATACAATGAATTCATACAAAACAAAATAGTAAAAATCTGATCATAACAGGATGATGAAGGCGTTTTAGGTCTTCAAGACCAGACAATAGGGAAGTCAACAATGGCTGCCATAATGTCTCTCATTCTCTTCAAAATAGCCGCTCATACTTTCACATATGTTGAAATTAAGCAAGAGAAAACAGACTAAATCACTCGGAACAAAGAATAATAGTTTTGGTAGATTTCACATCATGACGCTATGGAATCAGCACTGGGTACTTTAGTGTCTCTTTTTCTTCAAAGTAGCTGTTCATTTCATCATGCATTATATAATCGATTCTCATAAACTGTTTAGAAGTTCTACACATGCATGAGTCTCTACATGTATGCCTATTCTTTCTGTATTAGAGGAAAAAACAAAACAAAACAAGACAAAACAAAACAAATTCATAGAAAAACATGAAATGAAAAAGGCATAGAAACAAAGAGCCCAGAACACTGACAATATAGGCCTTCAAAACAAGGTGGTATGAGCACAACTAGGGTTGTTATTTTACATGTGATCTTCAAGAGTTCCTCAGATCACTATACAATAATATGCACAATTGTTGCAATCTTATAAATGTTAACTATTTTGTTCCAAGAATTTATAGAATTTGTAGCACAATCATCTTACTATCCTGTGTGTTTATATAATTTTTCTTTTCCCCTATTTTCCCTGACATATTACTTTTCCCCCTTTAAGCAGATTCTCGTCCTTTCACTGTGTTTATTGAGTTTTTGTATCTTATATACTCTTACCATTTCTTATACTAGGGAGACTATATGGTATTTTCACATGTCAGTTTGATTTATTTCACTTATGAGTATGGTCTCAAGTTGCATCCATTTACTTATAAATATCTCAATGTGATCATTCTTTACAGCAAAGTAGTACTCCACTGTATAAAAACACCACAACTTTTTTATCCATTCCTCAGTTGATCGGCATTTGGGTTGTTTCCAAGATCTGGCTATTACAAATTGTGCTGCTATAAACATGGGTGCACATATATCACTGTGGTATGATGTTTTCAGTTCTTGTGGGATTATGTCCAGAAGTGGAATAGCTGGGGCAAATGGGATCTCCAATCCCAGGTTTTTGAGGAATCTCCAGACTGATCTCAACAGTGGTTGCATCAGTCTATACTCCCACTAACAGTGCAGAAGAGTTCCTTTTTCACCATAGCCTCTCCAACATTTGTTGTTGGTAGATTTCTTTATCCTGGTCATTCTTTCTGGTGTGAGATGGGACCTCAGTACTGTTTTAATTTGCATTTCTCTAATGACTAATGATGCTGAACATTTTTTCATGTATTTATTTGGCATTTGTATTTCTTCATCTGAAAACTGTTATTCTTGTCAGATGCCCATTTTTGGAATGGGTTTTTGAATTAGGGGAACTTATTTTTTTTTAATTCTTTATATGTTCTGGACAGAAGTCCTTTGTCTGAGGGACAGTTGGCTAAAATTTTTTTCCAGATTGTGAGTTTTCTTTTCACTTTGCAGGAGTTTTCTTTTGACATGCAGAAACTCTTTAATAGGATGCAATCCCAGTTGTTGATTCTGTGAAGTATTTCATGTGAAATTTGATTCTTGTTCATGAATTCTCTACCTACCCCTACATCTTCAAGATTTCTATATACTTTGTCTTTCAACAAATTTAGTGTTTCTGTTTTAATATTTAGATCTTTGATCCATTTAGACTTTAGTACACGGTGATAGGCATGGGTCTAGTTTTAGTTTTCGGCATATGGAGGGACAATTTTTCCAGCACCATTTAATGAAGAGACTATCTTTCTTCCAGTGGACATGTTTGGTCCCTTTATCAAAGATAAGGTGGCTGAGTGTATTTGTAGTTCTAGTTGTATCTTCTAATCTATTGCATTGATCTTAGGGTCTGTTTTTACTCCAATATGATGCTGATTTTATTACAGTATCTTTGTAGTATAACTGCAAGTCAGGGATTGTGAGGCCTCCTCCTTTGCCTTTGTTGTTTTGAATTGCTTTTGCTATTCTAGGTCTCTTCTGGTTCCAGATGAACTTTAGGAGTGATTTCTCTAGATCTGTGAGTTATGCTAGTGGTATTTTGATTGAGATTGCATTGGATCTGTATAACAATTTTGTGAGAATGGCCATTTTCACAATGTTTGTTCTTCCTATCTACGAACAAGGGGTGTCTTTCCATTTTTTGAGGTCCTCTTTGATTTCTTTTTCCAGAGTATTGTAATTTTCCCTGAATAGATCTTTTGCTTCTTTTGTTAGATTAATTCCTAAGTATTTCATTTTCTTGGATGCTATTGTAAAGGGTGTGGATTTTCTTATTTCTCTCTCAGTGGTTTTTGTTGTTAGTGCATAGGAATGCTATTGATTTTTGAGTGTTAACTTTGTATCCAGCTACATTACTGAATTTATTTATTATGCCTAAGATTCTTTCAATGGAGTTTGAGGAATCTTCTATGTAGAACATGATGTCATCTTCAAATAATGATAATTTAACTTCTTTTCCTATGCTTACTCCTTTTATTTCTCTCTTATCTAATTGCTATGGCTCGTATTTCCAGCACTGTGTTGAATAGGAGCGGTGATAATGGACATCCTTGTCTTATGCATGATTTTAGGGTAAAGGCTTTCAGTTTTTGGTGATTTAATATAATGCTGGCTATTGGTTTGTCGTAGATGACTTTTATCATATTGAGGTAAAGACAATCTATTCCAATTTTCTGTAAGGCTTTTTATCATGAATAATTGTTGAACCTTATCAAAAGCTTTTTCTGCATCTATAGAAATGATCATGTGGTTCTTATTTTTGGCTCTATTGATATGGTAGATTACATTTATTGATTTATGTATGTTGAACCATCCCTGCATTCTTGGGATGAATCCCACCTGGTCATGCTATATAATCTTCTTGATGATTTGCTACATTCTTTTTGTCAAAATTTTATTGAGAATTTTTGCATCTATGTTCATTAGGGAGATTGTCCTATAGTTCTCTTTTTTAGTTGGGTCTTTCTTAGGTTTTGGTATTAGAGTAATGTTTGTTTCCAGGAATGAGCTAGGGAGAATTGTTTCCCTTTTAATTTCATTGAAGAATTTGAGGAGTGTTGGCATTAAGTCTTCTTTGAATTTCTTGTAGAATTCCTCAGTGAATCCATTTCGTCCTGGGCTTTTCTTTGCTGGTAGGGATTTAGTTACATTTTCAATTTTGTTAATTGAAATTGGGTTATTCATCAGTTTTACATCTTCTTGACCCGGCTTTCGTAATTCATATGTTTCTATGAATCTGTCCATTTCTTCTGTGTTATCAAGCCTATGAGAGTAGAGGTTTTCAAAATAGATAGTGATGATCTGTATTTCCACAGAGAGTATAGTGATTGCACCCTTTTCATTCCTTATTGCATGAATGTGAGTTTTTTGTTTCCTTTTTTTAATGAGGTGGACTAGAGGCCTGTCAATTTTATTTATTCTTTCAAGGAACAAACTTTTTGATTCATTGATTCTTTGTATTGCTTTCTTAGTCTCTATTGCATTGATTTCTGCTTGGATCTTTATAATTTCCTCCCTTCTTTTGGTTTTGGGCTTGGCTTGCTCTTCTTTTTCTAGATGTTTCAGGTGTAGCATCAGGTTGTTTATTTGTGTTCTTTCTGATTTCCTGATGTGGGAACTCACCGCAATAAATTTTTCTCTGAGGACTGCTTTCATTGCATCCCACAGGTTCTGGTAAGATGTATTTGTATTTTCGTTTGCCTGTAAATATTATTTAATTTCTTCCTTAATTTTTCTCTGTGACCCATTGATTGTTCAGGAGGGTAATATTTAATTTCCATGTGTTTGCTGGGTTTTTGCAGTTTCTTTTGTCATTAATTTCTAGTTTAATGGTGTGATGATCTGGTAACATGCATGGGATAGTTTCAATTCTTTTGCATTTATTTAAGCATGTTTTGTGAGCTACTATATGGTCTATTTTAAAGAATGTTCCATGTGCTGCTGAGAAGAATGTATATTCTGATGTTGTTGGTTGGAACACTCTGTATATGTCTACTATGTCCATTTGTTCACAGGTATGATTCAGTTCTGTTACTTCTTTGCTGATTTTCTGTCTAGTTGATCTGTCTCTTTGTGTCAATGACATGTTAAGGTCTCCTATTATATTTGTGTTATTGCATATTTGATTTTTCATTTCTGTTAATATTCATTTTGTATAGCTGTGTGCTCCCAAATTTGGTGCATAGGTGTTTAAGATTGTTGTCTTTTCCTCTTGAAGTTTTCTCCTAACTAGTATGTAGTGGCTTTCTTTATCTCTCTGGGTCATTCTTGTTTGAAGTTCACATTGTCTGCAAACAGAATAGCTACCCCTACTTCTTTTGGGATCCTGTTGCATGGAGTATTGTTTTCCATCCTTTGACTTTCAGTCTATGAGCTTCCATTAGGGTTAGATAGGATTTTTTGTATACAGCATATGGTTGGATGTTGTTTCTTGATCCATTCTGCCAGTCTGTTTCTTTTAATTGGTGAATTGAGGCCATTTACATGGTTAAAACTGATATATATTAGTTTACTTTTGACATGTTATCTTTCTGCTGTTGACTTCTTTCCTTTTCACTCTGTTTAATTGTTTGCCTTGCTTAGTGGTTTTTTCCCATGTCTGTCTAGAATGTCTTTCAGTATTCTTTGCAGGGTTGGCTTGGTGTTCATGAAGTTCTTCAGCTCTTCTCTGTTGTGGAAGTATCTTATTTCTCCATCAATTTTGAAGGATAGTTTTGCAGTGTAAATCAGTCTGGGTTGGAAGTCATTTTCCTTTAGGATCTGAAATACTTCATTCCATGCTCTTCTTGACTTCATTGTTTGTGTTGAGAAGTCTGCTGTGATTCTGAAAATCTTTCCTTTATAGGTGATCTGTCTCTTCTCTCTAGCAGCTTTTAATATTCTGTTCTTGTGTTGGTTTTCTGGGATGTTGATTATTATATGTCTGGGTATAGTTTTATTTTGGTTATGGTTATTTGGAGTTCTATATGCTTCACTGGATTTGTATGTCAGTTTCTATTCTCATCTTTGGAAATTTTCAGCTATTACCTCTGTAACTAGCCTCTTGATATCATTTGTGTTGTCACCTTCAGTTTTATTTATACCTATCAATGTTAGGTTGTTTTTCTTTGCATAATCTTGCAGTTGTTGAATTGTTATATCCTGGTTCCTTACTATTTTTGAAAGATCTTTCCTGTTCACTAGCTGCAATCTTGTCTTTGAGGTCTGAAATTCTGTCTTCACTTTCTATCTTCACTTTTGAGGCAGTTTTGCCAACTTTTGATGGAATTTTTGATTTCCTGTATCTCTTTGAATCTGCTTCATACATTCTGTTTGTCCTTATATTGTTCGTTCAGAGTTTCCATTTTTTACATTGCTCCTCTAATTTTTTAAAATTTTATTTAAAGAGAGAAAAAAGAAAAACAGAAAAAAGTTAAAAATAATACAGAATTTAAAAAAAAACATTAAGAAATCACTATTTGATAAATTACATATTGTTCTCTTAGAAATAGTTGTTCATGTTACAAAATTAAAGCATGCAAGTGGACATTCAAACAGTGAGACTGCAAACATTTCTGTTCAATCATCCAACAAAAACTTAGTAATATGGTTATCAATCTTACACACTTAAACATACATGCAGTTATATCCTTTAGAGCACTTTCTTTTCCTCCTTTTGCTTCTTAAGTCCATTATCTCTTTAGTTATATCATGTTTCAGCTTGCTCAGTAGCTTACTGATCTGTTTTGTTGTTGTTATTTCCTTTTTAATCACCTTATATAATACTGTTGTTTTGTTTCTGAGTTTCTCCTCATCCATGCCCCATGGATCGGCTTTGGTGGAGTTTGGAGTTTTGGGAAGTATTTTGTTACCTTGTTTTCTCATGTTCTATTTTTTTTAATTTAATTTTTTATTAACTTGGAGGTAGTAATATACAACAGAACAGGATGGGATAAAGCCAATTGAGACAGTGTAGTGAAATTGGTACAGAACTTCACAGCAGGTTACTGGGATAACAGTAATATGTACCAGTGTATATCTCATTATCTTCACAATAGTTGTCCTTTCAACCAGCAAATAGCAAAAATCAAAAGAACTTATCAAAACAGAATATTGAATAGAGCAATACCGTTAATCAGGACAAAGCAAAATGGCAATAAAAATATTTGCCTTCAAAGAGATAGTAGAAGGAAATCCCCCTTATTTGCTGTAGTACAGAATGTTAACCTCCCAAGATCTCTGGCTCCCACTTGCTAATGGGGGGGTGTGGCATGTTTGATTCTCAGCCCGAGTGCCTGTAGGTGGCAGGCTGGTTACTCATTTGCTCAGCTCCCTACGTTCACACATGGCACAGATCTCAGGAAATGCTGTTGCTTCTTGCCCTGGGGTGGCCACGGCTTGCCAGACCACAGCCACTTACCAGGGTGGTAGGCTGGTTGCTTGTTTGCTCAGTGCCCTAAGTTCCAGGATGGTGCAGATCTCAGGAAACGCTGTTGCTTCTTGCCCTGGGGTGGCCGTGGCTTGCCAGATTACAGCCACTTACCAGGGCGGCAGGCCCTAATTTTTTAACTATATCTTCTTTAGATGTGTTTAGCATTTCTTTCATTACATGTATCATTTCTTCTTTTTCCTGGGAGGCTATTTCTGATTTGGGTTCTTTTATAGCTTCCCGGAGTTGTTTCTTTACCTCAGTGGTTATCATTTCATGAATTTCAGGTGTATGGCTTATATTTTGTTCTGTGTCCATGTCTCCTATGCTTGGTTAGGTTGGGCTGGAAGTTTGAGATTGCATTTTGCTCTTTTGTTTTATCATTTTCCTATATTTCTGGGTTTTGAGTGATGTTTCAAAGCTTCCTCGGTTCACTGGGAATCACCTGGTGCACTTTTGGCTCCTGAGGCAGACTGCTGGATACTGCTAGCCACTTAGAGCTTGCTGGACTTGGGCCAGTTGGGCCTGTGGTGACTCCATGTGTCCTCTGGTGATTTCAGATGGAGGTCATGGTCTTATTGCCTGGGAATGAAGTCCCAAGGCTTCCCTGTGCACTGGAATTCAACTCGCGCATGCAGTCAGGGCTCAGGACTGGATTCCTGACCTTGAAGAGGAAATTTGGTGTGGGGGACTGCTCATTGTTGCAATGGAAAGAGAAGATGGTGATTGTGAATTGTTTTGCCCTTGTGTCTCCCCATATCACTCAGCAGCAAAGTTGTCTTCTGTGACCCCCAAACTGAGGAGCATCAAATACTCTAAAAATCCTTTTGAATTAAACTCTTGTGTCTTGTCCCTAGGCCCAGTTTACTTTAACTAGTTGGTAGGATCTTTAACTAGTTGGTAGTAACTTTATTTATCTCTGCTGATTAGTTTTAGCCTGAAGTTTACTTAGTCTAAGATTAAAATTCCTACACATGCTTGTTTGGGGGATGCTGGTATAAGAAATATGATTTTCCATGCTATGTTTTTTAGTTAATGAATGTATTTTTGGATTATGTGAGTTTCTTGAATGGAACAGATTCTTGTGTTCTGTTTTGTGATCCTGTCTTACAATCTGCCATTTAATTGGAAAGTCAAAAAGCCATATATTTAGAGTTATTACTGAGTGGTGCTGATTAATTCCTAATATTATTGTTTCTTTGTTGTTGAGTGTTTTTCTTCTCTTATTTGTTTTCTTGTTTATCTATGAACCATTTTTTTTTTTGGTACCAGGGATCAAACTCACAACCTAGTCACCATTCTTGATGTATATATTCCATGTAAATTTTTTCTTTGTTTTGTCATTTTTGTCTAGAACATTCATGTGTATTTTCTGGAGTTCTGGTTTGCTATTCATAAATCTCTGACTGGTTTCATTTTCATAAAAATATTCTTATTTCTCCATCTATTCTGAAGGAGAGATTTACTGGATATGTTAATCTGGGTTGGAATATGTTTGCTTTTAGGGCTTGAAATACTATACCCTAAGCTATTTTTGCCTTAAGAATTTGTGTTAAATCATTAAGTCTGTTGTAGTTATAATAACCTCTCTCTCTTTCTCTCTCTCTCTCTCTATATATATATATATTTTTTTTTTTCTCTGACTACTCAAAAGTTTTTTTGTATCATGTCTGGTGTTCTCTAAGTTTTGCTTACTTGAAGTCTTCTCTCATACCTGGGAAGTTTTCTATTGTACTTTCTGAGAATGATTAATTATTCCTCACAGAACTAGAGAAAATAGTTTTAAAATACATATGGAACTAGAAGATATCCAGAATAGCGAAAGTAAATCTCTTCAGAAATCCCTTGCAGTCACAAGAGCAAAGCAGCAGGTATCACAATGTATGACTTTAAATTATACTACAAAGCAACAGTGATAAAAATGGTATAATATTAGCACAAAAACAGACATGTGATTCAGTAGAACAGAATAGTGGATACAGGATATCCCTCGACATTCAACTGTTTCACACTCTACAGAGAAGCTAAGAACATATATTGGAAGAAAGATAGCATATTAAACAAATGATTCTAAGGAAATACTCTATTCATTTGCAGATAATTCTCACCAGGAACTGAACTAAAATCAAAATGGACCAAAGACCTAAAGATTGAAACATCCAAACATGGTGGCACATACCAGTACTTCAAGCACTTGACAGACTGAGGCAGTAGTATTGCCATGAGTTTAAATTCAGTCTGGACTTTGTAATGAGTTCAAGGCTGATCTGAATTACAAAGCAAGGTCCTATCTCAAAATAAATAAAAGCAAGCAGGCAGGATGGAAGGCAGGCAGGATGGCAGGTAGGCAGAAAGGCAGGAAGGCAGGAGAAAGAAAGATTAAAACAGACATGATAAACTTACTGCATGATAAAGTAAAATGCTTGATGTCATAGGTGACTGCAAGGGATTTTTGAAGAAAATTCCAATTACAGAATTATTACTCAGCAATAAAGAAATTTAAGACATTTGTAAGACAATGTATATGTTGTTAAATATATTTTAAAGTGAAATAAATCAGATGCATAAACTTCGCTACTGTGTGGTATCTCTCATTTGAGTGAGGAAAAGTATAAATAAACAGCAAAACAAAGGATTGATAGGGGGATACAAGGATATAGATTTTTGCAAATGGAAAGGAGTCTTAGAGAATGAGAGTAAAGGGCTGGAATGTGGAGAGAGGAAATCAAAAGGTTTAAGATATGTCACTTACATGTATCAAGCACTCACAACGAGCATAGCATTATTTGTGATAAGTGTCAACTAAATAATAATAATAATAATAATAATAATAATAAAATGGTGAAAAAAACTTAGAGAAGGATGGATAGTGATGTGTGGGAAGAGTGCAAAGATTAAAAAACAACTGTCTTATGTATATCTACCTAGTCCATAGATGAATGTGAATCTCATGTATTACAAACACGTGCTGTAGACATGTACTAATAAAATAAAAAAGCAAAGCTATTCATTTCTCTTTACTATTTATTCTACTTGAAAATTAGGAGAAAAAAAACAAGTAGTGAAATATTGTGTGCTTCTACCATAAATATTTTTCAACTGCATACCAGGAATTTTACACTCTGTGGCTCTGTTCCTCATTTAACCATTGCATGGAAATTATAAACTCAATAAACACTTCTAAAAAATTGTGATGAAATTATAGTACAAGAAAAACAAGATGTCAGAAATTCATGATTCAAACACAGGGTACTATTTTAAAAGTGCACTAAAATCTTTAATTTTCAGTTAAAAATAGAACTTTCTTTAGTGTTGTATGCCACTCACTTACTAATTGTTTTATGAACGTGTCTGGATATCATCCCTAAAATTTCTTTGTAAATTTTTTGTGGATTTATCCTTTGGTTTGTGCAATACTTTACCTGACACAGTATTTTCAATAAAGTTGTTTATTAATTTGTTCCTTGGCTTCATTAAGAATATATTTTGGTTATAAAAGTGTTTTTCTAGAACAGGAGCATGGACTTTAGTTTCTCTTTGATTATATCAGTAATTGTACACAAAATTGTTTATCTGATTATTATATGTTTCTTAGTGGAGAGAGAAGGTCAATAGTCTTCTTAGCTTTGGAAATGAACCTCTTTATTCAACAGTGATGCTATCTTCTCATCTAAAGTCATTTGGGGTAACCCTTCTAATTTATAGAAGCATAAACTTTACTCAGTAACATTTGTAT
>PVJX010043498.1:0-13729 GCA_004027295.1 Dolichotis patagonum
CCAGGAATGAGGACAGGCTGCGCCGCCTTCCGGGCGGGCGGGCCTCGGCGGTTCCATGCAACATGGCTGCTGCAGGAGTGACTGCCTTAGCAAGGAGCAGAGGACTGAGAAGGGGGAGGAGGGCGCCGAGAACATCGCAATCGCAGCTGGACACAGTGACAGTTCCATACACAGTGGCTCTTGCCATCTGCACTGGTGCGGCCTGAGGGCGAACCTGCGGGGCGCCTCGATCTCCACGTCCAGCCCATCCTCACAGAAATGCTAAAGTCACTCAGAGAAGAAACAGCAGCCCGAGTGAGGCTGAGGGGCCTGCGGGGCTTTTCCTCAAGGAAATTTGCTTTTCTTCGTTCTCATTGCCCAAGACTCAACAACCCTTAAATCAGAAACTAGCACCACAACCTCACCTTGAAACGCACTAATTTCTTACCTGAGGCTACATTTCTAAATGTCTTGCTTCTCAATGTCATCATGCAGAATTTGAAACAAGCACAGAAAGTTCAAAGATGAAAACTGCCCAAAATTCCTCCTAGAGAGAACTACTAACATGTTTTGCCTATCTGCATATGTCTATGTTAAGAATTAAGTCCTATTATTTTGGTTTTATTAAATTTTTGGTTTGCTTTTGTAACTTAGCTTACATATTGAATATTTCCCAGCATTCAATATTCATCACCAATGACTGTGCCATAATTCATCATGGAAATATACCATAATTATTCACATATTCTTCTACTATTTCCAACCCAAGCAGCCCTGATGCAAACATTTTTGTCAGGAATATCTTCTCTTAATTCTGATTGTTTCACTGAGAGTCATTCCTGGAGGATGGATTTTGGGATCAGAAAGGATTTCCCTTACTGAAACTCTTTACACATAGTGCAAAACTTCTGCAGAAAGGTCGAAACACTTTACAATCTCACTAGCAAAATCTGAGAGATGTACGAGGCCTATTTTTAGTCCTAAGCCCTGGAGACTCAGCCTTCTGGGCAAAGGTCTGAAGGACCACTTCCTAGAGCATTCAGCACAGCTTCCTGCCTCTCCCTGCACAGAACTTCGGGTGTGCTAAGTGGTACCCACAGGCACTCTCAGGCCTGGGACTACGCTAAATGTCTCCACCATCTTTTTAGTGAACCCTGAAAGTCACCCACACTAAAAGCGTCCAGCTAGCATAACAACACTCAGTACATTCACCGCCCATCCTTAGCTGATTCAGCCCCGGGGCTATTGTCGACCCTGATCGCAGGCAGCACCTTCCACTCTCTTCCTTCTCCCCTGGTTCCCTCGCCAGGGTGCAAGTCCCACTGCCCCCTGCCCAGCACACAGCAGTTGCTCAATAAATATTTGCAGAATGAGGAACAAGCAAAGGAAACAGACCCTGTGCCAGCCAGCAGAGCAGTTCCCTTCCTAATCCAACAACTGTCTACCCTCAGGCTTTCTCTCCAGCCTTACGTGCAGCCCTGTCAACCTGACTAAACTCCCCAGCAAACAAACCTGGATGTACCTGCTTCTCTTCTTCTCTCTCTCTCTCTCTCTCTCTCTCTCTCTCTCTTTCCCTCTCCCTCTCTCCCTTTCTCCCTTTTTTGAACAGGGTCTCAGAATGCAGTTCAGGCTGGCTGTGAGCTCATTTTGTAGCCTAGGCTGGTCTCAAACTCAAAATGATTCTCCTGCCTCAGCCTCTTGAGTGCTGGGATTCCAGGGGGTACCACCACACCCAGTGACATACATGATTTTCCCTCCAGCCATCCTAGCAAGACAGTTAATTGATCCTTCAAGGCCTAGTTCAGCAGTTTCCTGTCAGGATGCTTCTCCTCGTCAACCCATCCCTGCAAAGTTACCCTCCCCTTTCTCTTGACACTTCTGTTACTCTGTTACTGTCCCTCCCTGTTGCCATGATTCTGAATTCTCTTTACATCTCCCCCCGGGAGACTGAGGTGAGCAGAGCATGCCTTTTAACCCTGGATGCCCTGTACCCTGAGAGTATGAAATAATAATGCAGTCTTATACAGGTTCCGTCCCCCTTTCCCTCCTTTCTAAAAAACCTCGCAGGCCTCCAAGTCCTGCCACAGGCAGCTCATCCACTTTTAGATATGAAGCCAGTTGCTGATTTGCTGATCTCCTTGCCCTCCACAGGGCAGGAGAGAGAACTTACATGCTAGGGACACGCCATTCCGGCACCTGGGCTAGTCAGTGTACGGGGGACACGCCATTCCAGCACCTGGGCTAGTCAGTGGCTGCAGAAGAGTAAGGGCTTTTATGGGCCTCCCAGAGTGGCAGATGTTGAAGTGTCATGTGCAATGTAATACCTTCATCAGGAAAATGCATGCCTACAGCTGGAATGGAGAAGAGGTCAGAGATTCTTTTCAGACCAGTGCTTCCATTGGTCACTTCTGCACACTAAGGACCCAGGTGGTGGCCAGGTAAGCCCAGGTGGGGAAATCTAGAACGTACAGTCCTTTCCTCAGGGCAGGAAATTTAGGCATCACTTGGCAATCCAAGTCAACTCTTTACCAAGGAAAAGGCTTCTTTGTCCAGTATTGGAGAAAGGAAATCCCTTCATGGTCTACACACCAGGCTGCCTTGCTTGTTTTGTTTTCCCTTCTCCTTTCCAAACCTAAGCTGCTCAACACACTCTGCATTGAACCTATCTTTGGCTGCGGGGCTCTCTGGAACTCTGCACAAGGCAAGGGAGTGCAACAGCTGTAACTCGACACTTGGCAATTCAACTTAACCACCCCAATTAGCTGACAGCCTGGGCATAAAACACCCCGCAACAATGCGGCCCTGGCTAGTATGGTGATTTACTATGGACCACAAGGAGAAAGAAGGCAGAGCCTCCAATGATCTTTCACGCTGATATCATAAATTCAGGTAACTGTGTCAAAGGTGGTGCCAAAGCATTGGTAACCCAAAGTCCGGGCCTAGATTTTGTTGTCCAAGGCAAAGGGATACCATCAATGATGGAAGAGTTCTGTGGAGGTGACCCAGGGATGGGTTGCTGGCCACCTCTCCACTAGCTTTGTCCCTTTGACCTAGAAGGGGCATAAAAGGTGTCAGTGGCCCCAGTACTCAGTAAATCATGGGTGTAACCCAGGAAGGCTGGGCAATGGCCGTAGGTTCCCTTTCTCCTGGAACCAGAGCTCTCCACTCAGTGACTCCCTGGATAAGGTCATCAGGAGTGTGAGAGCAGTTGACCTGCTCAGTCACCAGCAGAGAGCTCGTCCCGAGTAAAGAAGAGGTGACAGGAAGGGTCCCTGATTTCCCAAAAAAAGAAGTGACCTCAGCCATGTTTTTGTGTGGAAAGGGAGGGAAAGGCCATATGCTGATCCACTTGGGAATCTCACATTTATTGAGTTTGAGCTTTATGCCAGGAACAGTGCTACTGAAAAAGAAATTGTTTGTTTGTTTGTTTCAGAACCAAAAAGGCCAATAGAGAAAAGAAGTGGATATAATGTTTTAGAAACAAGTATGAAAGTCACTCACCGTCATCTACTTGGAAAACATTTTGCCCAGGATTCATCTCAGGAAGAAGTGCCAGCACTGTACTGCCCAGGATACAGGCGTGGAGACCCTGCCCGCTATCTCACAGCTGCTCGCATCCACGCGTGTGTGTGCGCCTTTATATTACAATGATAGATTGTATTTATATTTTATTGGAGGTGGTGCATTTACTCTTTGTGATCAGATATTTTTAAGCATAGAAGAACAATTGTTTTAAGTATTTGCATGCATTTTTGGAAAATGATGTCTTTATATTTATTAGATGCAGCAGAGAAACAAGTTGGCACAACTACCAGCTCAAGCCTGGGCAGAGAGAATTGAGAGGGTTTTTTTGATTTTTGGTTTTTGGTTTTCTTTTGCCATGACCCAAGGAAACTCAGTGCTTCAGGAAGCCTGGAATCCAATTCTACCCTGACACTGCCTTGTGTGCCCGAGTCAAGTCCTTTCCCATTTCTGGGCTTCACATTCAATTTCTGCGATGAACCAACCAGTTTCCCAGGTTTCCTCCACTCTGTCTGAAGTTTGGGTTTTACTTGATGTCCTGGGAGGACACCCTCCCGCCTGGCCCCCCAGCCTAATGCTGCAACACAGAATTTCCCTAGGGGAGTGGAGCCCAGCAGGCTGTCACTCGGGACCCTTTGTCTTGAATCATAGTGCTTATAGAGCTGGATTTGCATTACCTTCAGATTTTAGAAAAGCTCCAAGTTTTATGTAGCAGAAACTTGTGCCACTGACCTCACTATAATACCCAGTTCACAGATGGCATTACATTGTCTATAATCATAATATATTATATTATGAGTCATAATATGTTAAGGTCCAGAAAGGGGATAGCTATCACATTTTAGTAGGCAGAATTTAATGTGAAGAGTTGTTAACTGGGTAACCAATAAGATAGAAAGGAAACTCGGGGTACCAGAGAAAAGCAGAAACTGCAGAGACCAGCTACCACACACACAACCGGGGCCCGACGGGAATCAGTAAAATGCAGAGTGTTGGAGAGACCCAAAGACACAGCACTGAGAGCAGAGGAAGGAGCTGGCAAGCTGCTGCTAGGGGCGTAGGCGGGCTGGTTCTGGGTGTTAGGGAAACCACAAACAAGGTTCAGGCTTTGGTACTGAAGGAAACAGGAAACAGGTGTAGCTCAGGGGAACCACAAGCAGAAAGAAGGAAACAGATCCCTCCTCTTCCTCCTCTTCCTCCTCCTCCTCCTCCTCCTCTTCCTCCTCCTCCTCCTTTACAGCCTGGCTGCCTCCCCCCAGCTCCCCTTCATGAGCAGAGTCCCAGCCCCAGCATCACAAAGCAGACAGAAAAGAGTGGGTTTGAAGTTGAGAGACACTTTTGAGCTTTCTACCTGGCCTCGTCACCTTCAGTCTGTTTGGTGGTAGCTTCCCAGGTATAGCATTGAGGTATGTGAGGTTTAGTCTGGGCTCAGTGGAAAAAAAAAAAAACCTATGATAAATTGGTGATCTGGTCCAGAAGAGAGAAATGGTGACAGTGCCACTAAATTAGCCACCACCATGAGCATGAGAATGAGGGATGCTTTCCAACTCCTAAGAGCATGGACTTCTGTACAAAGAGCTGAGATAGTGTCCTACAGAATCCCTCTCTCTCTCTCTTGCCACCCTCGCCAGCTCCCACTTCTTTAGTGTCTGTAACTGGAGAGCTCAGGCCACTGGTACACGGGAGCACATCAGTCTCAGCTACTCCAGAGTCCAGGAGTTCAAGTTCAGCCTAGGCAGCATAGCAAGATTTCATCTCAAGCTAAATAAGAGAAAACACAATTAGGTGGTTATGTCAGAATATAAAAGGAAATTCTAAACACTTAATTCAGTGATTTCAAGGAAATATGCACCGGACCGAGGAGAATGAGGCCATAAAAGATTGCATGTCCTCTGGCTACTGCCTACCCTCAGCCTAGGAGATTCTACCTGAGACCATGAAGGATGAGAGTGTGCAATAGAGGTGACCTCAGGCTGCAGCACAGACTAGGCACTCAGGACCTCAGCCTAGAGCAGAGCCTGTGGGCAAGCTGGTGCTCTTCAGAGTCATGTGGTCATGGGTTCAAATCCCAGGGAAGCCACTGTGCTGCTGTCTAGAATTCATCACTGCCTTCAAATCAGATAGACAAAAAAGGTAAATTAGTATGTCCTTTACATCAACTTTGTTTTTATTTTGCTATTAAGAAATAATAATTCGAGTTTTATCCAAGG
Organism: Dolichotis patagonum; assembly: GCA_004027295.1. Lineage (NCBI taxonomy): Eukaryota > Metazoa > Chordata > Mammalia > Rodentia > Caviidae > Dolichotis > Dolichotis patagonum. The sequence continues at coordinate 5,712 of PVJX010043498.1, forward strand.
GGAGTTCAGGAGAATTTCAATGTCGTACTGGAGTCAATCTGTCCAGCTGGCAGCAGCGTTCTGAGCACCCCCTTGCCAGTTCTGCATTCACTGATCTCATGTTGGGAGTCAGCCCTGGTGAAAGTAGTCAGCAAGCACTGTAAGCCAGACACTTCATTTTGTTGCTTTTGGGGGCCCAGATACCAGCACATCACTGAACCCCTTCTCCTCTCAGGGGCTACATTAAGGTGGGGAGGAAGAGAAAAGTGGGGTAAATTTAGTAATGGAAAAGTGTCAAGCCGGGTGTGGTAGCACAGATGGGTAACCCCACACTAATCAGAAACTTAAGCTGTAAGATTGCAAATTTGAGGCTAGTCTGGGCAACTTAGTGAAACCCTTTCTCAAAACAAAAATAAATTCAGCATGGTGGTTCACGCCTATAATCTCCGCTACTCTAGAGGCTGAGACATGAAGATCACACGTTGGAAGCCAGCCTGGGCAACTTTATACAATTTTTGCACACTTCATGCAAATTTCATGTCTTTGTCTCCCTTGTGTGGGCATGCACTAACATTTTACAGTCTGGCTGGGTATGATTTATATTACAGAGTTACATCAGAACTACATATGCTACGCAGAGGCTGATGCTGCTACACTGTAAAGTTCCAACCCAAGCAAGTCAGAGGGACCCTCCCACAGTTCCACCTTGGCAGCATGAACTCCCCCGAGCTGTCCTGGCTCCCTCACTGGACACTCACTGCAAAGCCCTTTCACTGTAGCTATATACTGCCCTCATCTCCTGCCTCGAGACAGGGTAATTTTTTTTCCAGTGTGAATAAAATCCTTCTCTCCTCAAATGCTATCATTACGCATTTTAAGTTTTTAAAAACAAAACTCCAGGAAATTATCTCAAATCTACTTCAAGTTTAAGAGCACAGGGCAATTGTGTTTGAAGGGGAGAAAGAAGAAAAGACAAACATTAGGAAGGGGGGGGACTAATATGGCAAAAAAAATTCAGGCCACAAGCACATCCCAGAATTCTGAGCCTTTGGGTCTTTTTCCCCCTTACAATGAGCTAATGGCTTTCTCGCACTTCTCCTATTGAGGTCTGAAGGACGAATATTGGCAGCAACGGCCTGAACAGTGCCCAACTCACTGCTCAGGTCCTCGCTAAAGGATGGCTTCCTCCGTGGCCTCCAAGGCTCGGCCCACTAAGACAAGACTCACGGAGAGAAAACGCCAGAAGTGGTGTCAGACTGACTTCCCTTGCACAGTGGCAGAAGCTGCGATCCACTGGTTTGGGTCACCTCTGGGCTTTAGGAAGCAAAGACTGTTAAGGATCAAAATCCCCACATATTCAATTAACATTCAATGTCCTCTTAGGTGAAGCAGAAAGTCCACCAGACATTTAATAAGTTAGTAAAAGCAGCAATGCTCCTTTGCAGCACGGAATCTTGGCAAGCCACTGTCTCTTGGATGTGTTTCCTTCAGTACCTTTCCAAGCCTTCCTTCTTGCCTATTATTCCAGCTCCAGTGTCCAGACTTGTCAGTTTCACCCACAACCACAACCGCCACACTCCACCCTCCTCCATCCTTTAATGATCCAGATTCCATTCTTCTCTATTTTGGACACAGAACCGTATTTGGCAGCACTCTTTGAACATTCTCAGCTGAACTTTCACAGACGTCCCATAGCCTCATGTCCCACTTAAACTCTTTATGCTCCCCCTTCTCATGGCATTGACCATGCTCGGCATCCTCTATCCCGGTGAATGTTACTCCACCTGAGCCAGCCCAGGGCTCTCCTCACTCGCATTCTTCACATTCAGTTGATTGTGAGGTCCTTTGGCTCAGGACACGAACAAAATCTAGACAAATTTCTGCCAAAGCATAACACACGGTCTTAATCCAGTGCCAGTGGAGTCCTTATCTCCAGCTGTAACCTCTGAACCTGGTCTTGACAGTCTGCATTTTTATCAGCATCCTGCTTTTCTGAGTTCTGACCAGAAACTCCCATAAGCTCAGCTCATGGCATTCTAGGGCTTCTCCAGCTTCCATCTCTAAATAACTACACACTCCTCCCACAAACCATGGTTGGGTATAATCTCAGCAATGGCCCCACTCCTGGTACCAAAAATCTATCTTACGTTCTCATTGCTTAAACAAAATACCCAACACCAACAACTTAAAGGAAGTTTACTTTGGCTCATATTTTCAGAAAATTCAGTCCTTAGTTTGCAGACTGAAACACAAACAAAACATAGTAGGAGGACTCATTTCAGAGAAAAGCCAATCATGTCGTGACAGCCAGGAGGCAGAGAATGAGGGGAAAAGCCAGGTAGATGTACCCTTCCAGGTCACACCCCCAGTGACCAGCCTCCAATTAGGCTCTACCTCTTAACATCAAATTTAGCCCATTCAGTATGGCATCCTCATGACCCAATCCCCTTCAAACATATAAGGCTTTGGAGGCTATTTTAGATACAAACTGTAACAGGCAGTGAGAGTATATAGCAACAACTATAAGAATACAAATCATCTAACACCAAGCAAGATGTATTTCAAAATGTCTGACATCCAGTAAAAATGACCAGGCAAATAAGAAGCCAGAAAATATGATCAAAAATAAAGACTAAACTTACTGGTCCAAACCAACCCTGAACTAATAGAAATGCCAGAATTTTCAGAGACAGACAATAATACAGTCAGTGTAATCTATAACATATGTGGTAAAAAAGTTACATAAAAACAGAGAGAGAGAGAGAGAGAGAGAGAGAGAGAGAGAATCTCTGTAGGTGCACGTGGGTGTCAGGGGAGGGAGCAAAAACAAACCAGATACAAACTAAAAGTGTGACATCAAAAATACTGCTGATAGGATCAATACACAAGATAAGACAGAAGAAGAAAATAGTGAATTTGAATTTCAAATACCAACAAAAATGATATAAAATGAAACAGAAAAATAAGGAATTTCAAAATGAAATAACCAATGATGAGTCATGAGATTATTTCAAGAAGTTTCCAAAAAATAAAGAGAGGTAAAAGAAAAAATATTCAAAGAAATAATGGATAAAATGTGTACAGATCTGACTTAAAAATATAAACCCACAAACCAAGATAATCAACAAATTTTAAGAAATCTGAAAAAAACTACTTTATGGTAAAATGTAACCAAATTATTGATAGTCAGTGATATAGAAAAAATCTTTAAAATACCCAGAAGAAAAAAATATTAACTACAGAAAAACAGAAGAATAACAGTATATTTCTTATCAGAAACAATACCCAAAAAAGCATAGTGAAGTGATATCTTTAGCATACCAAAAGAAAAAAAATCTATAAATTTTTTAGCTAGTATAGCTAATATAGTGTAGTATTTTTAGGAAAAAGGTAAAAGCAGAACTTTATCACATCTAAAAGCTGAAAGAATTAATTATAATCCTACACGAAATGTTGAAGAGAGGCCATCAGGCAGAAGGTAAATGTTATGCATCTGTGTTCTAAGATAGAATCTATGCTCGGCTATAAAACAAGCTTCAATAAATTTGTAAGGATAAAAGGTAAACAAAATATGTTTTATGACCTCAATGGAATTAAATTATAAATTAGTAACAGGAAGATATCTGAAAATTCCCCTCAGTGTTTAAAATTGTATGATGCATTTCTGTGTAGCCCATATTCAAAGCAGAAATCAAAAGAGAAATTGTCAAACATTTTGAAGTGAAAGAAAATGAAAATACAACATAACAAATTTTGTGGGATGCAGCGAAAGCACTGTTAGAGAAAATTCATAGCAGTAAAATGCCTATTTAGAAATGGAAAAGCCCTAAATTAATTACCTCAGTTTCCTCCTTAGGAAAGTAGAAAGAAAAAGTTTATAAAATCAAAAGAAAAAGAAGAAAAGAAATAACAAAGAGCAGATTAGAAATCAAGCTAAACAAAACAAAATAAAACAAAAACCTCAGAGAAAATAAATGAAAGCAGAATTGAGTTTTTTGAGGGATGGGAAATGGCTCAGTGGCAGAACTCTTGCCTAGCATCTGTAAGGTCCTGAATTCAATCCCCAGCTTATAAAGAAATTCTTGGAGAATCAATAAAATTGGTAAACCTCTAAGTTTTCCTTAGGAGAGAAGAAACCAATTACCATTATCATAAGTGAGAGAGATGACATTATTACAAATTGATAATAAGCAATTGTGAAATTTTTCTTATCAACAAATTTGAAAACTTAGATAAAGTAGACAGATTCTCTGAAGAGCACCAAAGCTCTTTCAAGAAGAAATATAACCTGAATAAGCCCATTTCTATTACAGAAATTTGTGAGCAACCCCCCGCCCCCGCCAATTTCCAGGCCAGATGGCCTCACACGTGAACTCTATCAAATATCAAAGGAAGAAAATAAACCACTTCAGATGTGGTAGAATAGATGTAGCAGGCTCTAAGTTCAATCTACAGCAGCACCAAATAAATAAACCAGCTATGGTGCCACACACCTGCAATCACAGTACCCTGAGAGGCTGAGGCAGGAGAACTGCAAGTCTGAGCCCCAGCCTAGGCAATTTAGTGACTTAGTGAGACTCTGTCTCAAAATTTGAAAATTCAAAAACTGGCTGGAGATGTAGCTCAGTGTAAAGGCTCTAAGTTCAATCCTCAGTGCTAATACTATTACTAAGTAATAGTAAGAGTAAAAATACCACTTCACACACTTTCACAAAAGTAAAACGGGAGGAATATGGCCACCTGATTCTCTTAACGTCAGCATAATCATGGTACCAGACCACATGAAGACTTTACAGGAAACAAAACCACAATGTTGGAACTTAAGGGTGCTGGGAAAGAAAGCAACCCGCTCACCTCCCTGGTAAGCAGCTGTGGCTCCAGCGAGCAGCAGGCAACCCAGGGAGAGAACCAGCCAGCGTCTCCCTAGATCCTCGCCATGTTGGAACTTAGGGTGCTGGGAAACCAAGCAACCCACTCACCTCCCTGGTAGGCAGCCGTGAGCCTACCAGTGCACGGGCTGAGAATCAAACATCCCATCTCCCCTCCCCATTAGCAAATGGGAGCCAGAGGTCTGCGCATCTCTTGGGAGGTTGACCATATGCAATATAGCAAATAGGGGGGATTTCCTTCTACCATCTTTTTGCAGGCAAATATTTTTATCACTGTTTTTGCTTTGTCCTGATTAATTGTATTGCTCTATTCAATATTCTGTTTTGATAAGTTCTATAATGTTCTGTATTTGGTTTGATTTTGCTACACCTGATTGAAAGAACAACTATTGTGAAGATAATGAGATATACTATGGTACCTATTACTGCTATCCTGGTAACCTGCTGTGAAGTTCTGTACCAATTCCACTACACTGTCTCAATTGGCTTCGTTCTGTCTTGTTCTGTTGTTTAAAATAATGAAAAAAAAAAGAAACAAAACCACAAATTAATACTCCCGAAGAACATAATACAAAAAATTTTAGCAAAATGTTATCAAATAAAATGTAAAAATATATTTTTAAAAGCAAGACCAAGGGACTGGTGATAGAGCTCAGTGGCACAGAAACCTGCCTGGCAAGTACAAGGTTGTAATTTCAATTCCCAGTACCAAAATTTAAAAATAACAGTATTAAAAAGCAAGACCAAGTAAGCTTTATCCCACAAATGCAAGGAGAGTTGGATAATAATCAATATAATTCCCCATATTGACAGGCTAAAAAAGATAAATTAAATAAACATTTTTTTAGGTGAACATCTTGATGGAGTCAGAAAAGACACCTGATAAAATCTGACATCTGTTCTTGATTTTGTCAATATTAGCCAGCCATAATGACTATGTCTCTTAACTTAGTTACTCTGAAGGCTGGAACATAAGGGTCATAAGTTTGAAGCCAACCTGGACAACTTAGTGAGACACTGCTTCAAAATAAAAATTTAAAAAGCAGAATATTGCCAGGAATGGTGGTGCATGTCTATAATCCCAACACTTGGGAGGCTGTCACCACAATTTCAAGGCCAGCCTAGACTACGTAGTGACTGCAAGCCAGCCTGAACTACATAAGGAGACCCTGTCTCAAAAAATAAATAAATAAAAATCAAAAGCAGAGTGTGTAGCTCAGTGGCGAAACACAGAGGGTTGAATCCTCAGTGCTGCTAGTAATAATTTTTAAAATTAAAAATAAAAAGAAACTTTCTGTTTGATACACAGCACTTATGATAAACTTTCAGCATGTGTGTAGTATATAACATTGCCTGTTTTTTTAGTAATACATATTTGCAGTACATAATGATTTCATTTCTTGTGTGGAATTGGTAATACACATGACATATCTTAGTTCCCTTTCTTCTTCCTCTGTCTCCCCTCTCTCTCCACCTCTGGGTTCCCCCTTCCCCTTTGAGAAAGATCTGCCTCCCAACCTCCTATTAGCTTTGATTCTGCTCTTTATTTAACTTTGGGTTTCTCATTTAAGAGAAACCGTGTGATAGTTAAGCTTGTGTGCCTGATTTGCTTCACTTTATAGTGTAGTATCCAAGTGCATCTATTTCTCCACAAGTGACTCATTTAGTTTTCTTATGTCATCATTGTATAAACACCACATTTTCTTTATCCAATCACCTGCTGATGGACATAGAAGCCACTTCCAAGATTTAGCTATTATAAATTGTGCAAGGCGGGCTCCCGAGACAAGATGGCGGACTGGTAGGTAGCAGGAGAGAGACCCTCTCTGAGAGAGACAGCTCAAATGCCAGAATAAAACACCCTGGAGAGACCCAAACAGAGAGAGATAGACTCTCACAACACAGAAAGAAACTAAAGTGCAAAAACCCGCTCAAATATGAGGTCTTGGGGCTACTATTAGTGAAGATAAGATCAGCAAGCACGGCACCCTTCTCGAGACGCCTGAATTCCGCCGGACCTGAACAAGCGATCTGCGCCGAAGCAACTGGCTTGAGCTGCCGGAGCAAGGAGCTGAACAGCCCTGCGTGCAGCTCCCCGGGACAGGCTCTGCACACGACCCACCCAGAGGCACCGTAAATTCCCACCGCAGCTGCGCTGAAGTCGGAGGTCGGGCAGTCCAACAGTTCTCGGGGACGTGGTGAGTGATGGGAATAAGACCCTCCCACGGGAAAGGGGAAACCGAATGGATGACATGTTGGACTTGGGCAGGACAGCCCTAACTCCATAAGGAAGTGGCTTCAGCTGGTTATTCCCCTCGCCAAGCGGATTGGTGGAATCTGCTTGGACTAGGCCATGCCACTAGCGGGGACCCAGTTACTTCGCTGAGATCAGTACACACTGATGCAGTGAAGGGCTGCAAAGGTTGACTGGCCCAGAAGGGAGGAGCTAGTGTACACTGCCCGTGGGTGAACTCTAATCTTTGATAACCTATTGAAGAGGGCTAAAGCTCCTAACCTGCGCCCTCTAGAGGAGCCTTAAACAACAAGAAAAGGGTCTGGGAATTACACTGTACACTTGTAAGGAAGGAACCAAAAACATGACGAAAGGGAGAAATAAGAAAACACTCCCAGCCCCCAACCCTGAGAACATTGATCCAGGAGAGGTAAATACAAAAGAGACTGAGGGCAGCAAAAATGCAACATCAAACACAGCATTAGTGGACATAAAGAGATATCTTCAAGACCTTGTAAGCAGGACCAAAACTGAAATATTAATTCAAATTAAACAAGAGATAAGTAGATTAATAAAAGAAGGGCTGGGTACCTCTCAAGAAGACACAGACAGAAGAATGGAGGAACACAAATGAAGAGAAAAATTTAATGAAGAATTCAGAAAAACCTAGAATTTATGAAATAGATTCAAAGGGATTATTAGGAAACTAAAGACTCCGTAGAAAGCTGGCAAAACTGCTTGAAAGAAACCAAAGAGAGACTATCAAAAATTGAACACAGGCTTGCAATGTGGGGTCAGGAAAGGGAAGATCTCTTAAAAATAACAAGGGAGCAGGCAGTAAAGATACAAAGACTGGAAGATGACAAGAGGATCTATAACTTAAGAATAAAGTATGTGAATGAAGAAGCAGGAATCAA
>PVJX010043499.1:0-13671 GCA_004027295.1 Dolichotis patagonum
AGAGACCTCGAAGCCCAGGGAACAGCAGGTACAGTGGCACCTGTAGTCCTGGCTACTGGGAGGCAGAGGCAGGAAGGTCATTTGAGTCCAAAAGTCTGAGACTAGCCCAAGCAATGCAGGGAAACCCCATCAGGAAAATCACAATAATAGTAAACAAAAGCAGCATCAGCAGGGCACAAAGGCACACATCTGTAATGCCAGCACTGTGGGAGGCTGAGGCAGGACAATTGCAAGCTCAAGCCCACCTATGCAACTGAGCAATTCACGAGACCATGTCTCAAAACAAAAAGTAGAAAGGATGGGGGATGTAGCCCTTAGGAAGGCCTGGACTCAGTCTCCAGGACCACCCAAAACCCCAACCAAACAAAACACCGTATGTGATCATTTTGCACTGGCTTACGGTGCTGAGCTTGGAGAGTTTTGTTACACAGCAAAGACAGCTAATACATAACCCTGCTCTATGCAGGTAGCAACCCTGAGTCCTCAGCACAGCCTTGGGAAGTGGAGACTGCGTTACTAGGCTCCTTTTTTGTTTTTTGAGAGAGAGTCTCACTATGTAGCCCAGGCTGTCCTCAATGTGAGTGATCCTCCTGCCTCAGCCTCCTGAGTGCTTGGACAAAAGCCATGAATCTTCCAGGAAAGCTCAAAATCCTGAGCCCAGGACAAGTCTGGGCTGAGTCCGTGCTGCAGGAGGGAACTGAGTCAGAAAAGATGGTGCTTCCCTGAAATGGAAGCAGCTGCGGATGAGGGCGGCTTCGGGGCTTGGTTTATTTACGCATCAGGCACCCACTGAGATGGCAGCCAAGACACAGTGACAAAGAAAGTTACCCAGAGCTAACACTGACCCTTTCTCTAGGCTTGGCAGCAAGGGACACAATGACCTCTCTCCGTCCTTGGGAATCAACACAGAGGCTGACACCAAGCCCTGCTCCGATGAATCGTGAGAAACCATGCTTCGTGAACCAAAAGGGAAAAACAAGGGACACCTGCATTCCAGCACCCCCTCAACGGGTAACGTGCCCCCTGGTGACTGAAACAGGGGGAAATTCCCTCCAGGATTAGGCACACAGCCCCGGGGTGGGAAGGGGCGTAACCTGAGCAGGCAGCCCAGGACAAAGAGGCCCCAGGGCTCCCAACTGCACCCAGGGCTTCAGGGACACAGAAACACCCTGCAGGCAGCTCCTAACAACACCCCTTCCTGGGAGGGAAACTGAGGTTCAGACAGGCCATGTGAAGGACCCAAGGCCACACAGTGACAGGAGGACGGGGCTTAATCCTGAACTCTTGAGGCACCACCTCAGCCCTCCGCTCAACTCCCTCCTGGGGCAAAACACTCCTCAAAGCTGGATGTGGTAGCCCAAGCCTATAATCCCAGGAATTGGGAGGCTGAGGCAGGAAGATCGCAAATTAGAGTCCAGCCTGGGTGATTTAGCAATTTAACAAGACTACCTCAAACTGAAGACTAAAAGAGGCTGGGGGTGAGGTAGCACAGTGCAAGGCCCTGGGTTCCAGCCCCGGTACCAGAAAAGAAATTTCCTGTTCGGTTCCTGCTGCCTCCCCCTATGGCCTTCATGGCTCCTGGGGACAGGGGGGCAAGAGGTGCTGGCCACCACCTGTCTGTGCTGCCCAGAGTGGCACACGGGGAAGCCAGAGCCGGCAGGGCGCAGCGAGGACCCCAGTAATCTGTTCACCAGCCCTGTGATCCCCAAGTCATCCAGCCCCAGCCCCAAGGTCGCGCCCCACTTTTTGTTGCTCAGCATTGTCCCCTCGGTCCTTCCTCTCTTTGTCCGTTCGAGTCCATGTCTGCCACTAATTCATCCCCAGTCTGCTCCGTGGAGACTCAGGCAAATCCCCAGGACCACCCGGCGGGCAGCACTGCGTTGGCCCTGGAATCGCAGCCCAGCTTCTGGCCTCTTCCTCCTCCTCCCTCCCGCCTCTCCCTGTCCCCGCCGCTGACCCTCCTGCAGACACTCACCTTCCGACTGACCAAGGGACAGGGCTCTCCTGGTGGCCCAGGTCCTCACAGACTCACCAGCCAGCACAGGCTGAGGGAAACAGGTCCCCTGGCAAGGGGCGATTTTAAGCCCCGGCTGCGGTGATGTCACCATGGTGGCCTGGATCGGGAGGGTAATCCCGGCCCAGTTAGGGGCCCCGCTGGACACAGGAGGTGACATTGGCTGGGGGGGGCGCCCATCTGCTTAATCCCCTCTCCCCTCCGCTGTGACGTGGTGGCGATTAGGGCTGCTGGGGAAGGGCCGCCACCTGTCAGGGAAGTCCTTCCTCGGGTCTGACTGCTGTCCTCCGGCCTGGCCACTGTCCCCAGAGACACCGGGTGGTGGGGACAGGGGCCGAAAGGCAGTGGTCCTGATGTTGCTGGAAAAACAAGAGGAACAGAGCTCTCTGGGTCCCACTCTCCCCCTCCGCTGTCTACCAAAGGGTGGTCTCTGCCGCCTCACTGTTCTCGCTTCTGCCTCAGTTTCTGTTTTTCTCTGTTTGCTTGGTCTCACCTCTCTGCCTCAAAGACAGACACGATTCCTCCCCTCCTCTCTCCCTCTCTCTCTCTCACACACACACACACACACACACTGATCTGCTGTTTTGGGGTCTCTGTGCCTCAGTTTCTCTGTCCTGTGGGTCTCAGGCTCTGTCCTCTGTGTCTGGCCCTCTCTGTTTTACTGATTCGCATTCATCACCATCTCGGTCTCTCCCTCCCTGTCCCATCCGGTGTCCCCTCTGACTCTGAATCTCTGTCTCTCTGCACCCCTGTGCCCCTCCTGTTGGGCTCTGCCCTGCTGTCCTTCTGTCTGTCCAACACTGTGGGGGGTGCTGCCCCCACCTGTCTGTCCCCTGCCCCACCGCCCTATACATACTCCCTACCCCGGGCTGGACAGGTCACCGGATCCCCACGAGACCCTTCCTTCCCCACCCCTGCAGGGAGATTAAGGCTGCGGCCGCCTGCCTGGTGGATCAGCGCAGGTCTCATTAGCGTGAAGGGCCAGCGTAACAGACAGCAAGAGGGCAGGGGCCGTGTGGCCTGAGGTGACCAGCAGGGCCTGGGGAGCAGGGCAGGAAGACGGCTGGACAGGAGGGCAAATGGTCTAAGATGACCAATCATCCTTGAATTTTGCTACTGATTAGCAAAATTGGGGCCTGGGGCCTCCAGGATTGGGGGTACAGAGAAGTGGGTTTCCCTGGGGTGGATTAGGCTGCTCCAAATCAGGGGTTCCCTCTTTTGAGCTGGATCTGCTGGAGAAACTGACTCTTTTCTTTCCTTTTCTTTCTTCTTCTTTATTTTTTGTTCTTGTTTTTGGCAAGTGTTATTGTTCTTTGGCAGGCAGTGAGGGGGTAGGGGAGGGTTGAGACCAGATCTCACTCTGTAGCCCAGCTGGCCTCAAACACACAGGGATCCTCCTGCCTCAGCCTCTCATGTGCTGGCATTACAAGCATGCACCACCACTCTGGGCCAGCAATTTTCTTTCTTTTTCATCTCCACTCTGTGGCTCCAGTGGAAATCTGGGTTCTCAGCCTCAGGTCCAGCCCCCTTTTCCCCTCGCTCCCCTCGATCTGTGTAATCCACCCATAAATCCAGCCATTTCCTCTTGTAGATAATTATCCAAGGGAAACCACACAGCGCTGCTCAGCAACATTAAAGAGGCCCCAACTCCGGGGCGAGCCATTTCGTGTCCCTGGATAACAAGTTCAGTGCTGCCACAACAACCAGCCCTCAAAGAACCTGTGCTCTGGCTGCCACTCCAGCCACCATCCCGGCATGGAGCAACCACACACGCATGTCATCCCCCCGGTACTGGGAGGCTGAGGCAGAAGGATGGCAGGTCTGAGCCCAGGTCTGAGTGAGATCCCGTCTCAAAATAAAATAGAAAAAGGGCTGAGGATGCAAGTGCGTAGCAGCGCACCCCCGAATTCAATCCCCAGCTCCAGCACCAATTGTTTTTTTTTTGAAACAGGGCCCAGGCTGGGCTTGAACTCAAAATCTTGCTGCCTCGGCCTCCCAAGTGCTGGGGTTCCAGGCCTGTGCCACCACACCCAGCCCAACAAGTTGAAAAAGTGAAAAATTAAAAACAATAACCACAAGCTGATTCTGAAGTTTCGGTGGAAACACAGAGGGTGTAGAATTGTGGAACCAGTGTCGGGAAAGCCATGGAGAACATACGCTGCCGGGCTGTAGGACTTACTGCCAGGCTAGTGATCCAGACGGCGTGAGACTGCTTAAGGGCGAGCAAAGAGGTCAAGGGGCCGAACAGGCAGCTCAGAATCTTACGTCCAACTGAATTAGGGCACAGCGCCAGACAGCAGGGCAGTGACAGAGGAAGTGGGATATTAGAGGGTCACGATACCAAAGTGGACCCAGCAGAGTTATAAACACGGGGAAATATTTATTTACTCCATGATTGAATGAAGACAAAGACACAAAAGAGGACCTTGAGGTTGTTAAGGAGCACCAAGGAGCACATGTGGTGGTCATATCTGTAATCCTGGCACTCTGGGAGGCTGAGGCAGGAGGATTGCAAATTCCAGGCCAGCCTGGTCCCCTCCAGGTCACCAGCCGAAGCCCTGCAGCATTACTGCACTGCCCACCTTGCTTTAGAGACCTGCTTTCCAGAATTTTCTCATTTTTATCACGGGATCCTCCTGTCTCAGCCTCATGAGTACTGGGAATACAGGGGTGCACTACCACACTCAGCTCCTGCAGATAAATCTGCAAACACAGATCTGGAAATGAGGATGGAAGATGTTAATGTAAAAAGACAGAACCCTGGCCGGGACATAGCTCAGTGGCACAAGCGCCTGCCTGGCAAGTGCAAGGTCCTGAGTTTGATTCCCAGGACCAAAAAAAAAAAAAGAGAGAGAGAGAGAGGAAAGAGAGAGAGAGGAAAAAACCCAGGACAGAGACAGTTGGGCCAGAAGGCTCCAAAAGACCCAGCTCACTCTCTCCTCCCCTCTGCCTCTACATTTCCTCCAAAGCCCAAATTGAGCCCCTTTGAGACATGCTCCAACCCTCAGGGCCCTCCTGGGACACTGGGTCAGCCTCCTTGGAAAGCCAGAGCCACACCCTGCACCAAAAGCGACAGGAAAGAGCCTCTGTCCCTGTACTGGCCAAATCACAGTGCACAATCAGTCAGGAGTTTGATACACATATAATCCCCACATCAAGGAGGCTGAGACAGGAGAGTCAAATTCAAGGCCAGCCTGGGACAGAATAAAGATCACAACTATAAACAATGTTTTTCATTTGTTTGTTTGTTTTTGGTCTTTTTGAGACAGAGTTTCATTATTCAATTCAAGCAGGTTTTGAACTCACTATGTAGCCCATGCTGGCCTTGAACTCACAAGGATACTCCTGCCTCAGCCTCTGGAGTGCTGGGATTATAGGCATGTGCTACCATGCTTGGCTGCAGCTCAAAACAAAAGGATTAGCTGGGGATTTGGCTCAGTAGAACAAGCGCCTGCCTGACTAAGCGTAAGGTAAGCGTAAGGTCGTGAGTTCGATCCTCAGTACCAAAAAAAAAAAGGATTGATCCCTTCTATGGAATGCTTTCCCACCAACTTTTCATCTGTATGTCTTGCTAAGGGGATCCCAGCCCCAGAGGCCTCTCCTCTTCCTAGGAATCTGGGGTTTGAAGGGGGATGAACTTTCTTCTCTCTCCCCCTCCCCCCCACCCCAACTCCACCCCACAACCCCAAGAGGGACTTAGGTTCCCTCAGGAATCCCCCTCATGGTTTCCACCACCTTAAGAAGAACAAAAAAAAGAAGGCACGGATGGTTGGGGGCCCTTTTTCTTGATCCCTTGCTTGTAAATCTAACCAAAAAAATATTAAAATTAGCAGGAAAGAAAAAGAGTATGCCTCAAAATTTCTAGATAATTAATTTTGCTGGCTGTCTATTGTTCTTGTTGTTTTGTTTGAGGGAGTGCTGTTTTTTGGGAGATATTTTCTGTTTTGTTTTTGTTTTTTGTCTTTTTGTTTTGCCCACACTTTTTTATATTTTTACTTTGTGTCTGGGTCTCAATAAATAGCCCAGGCTTGGCTCCAACTTGGGAGCTTCCTGTCTCAGCCTCCCAAAGTGCTGATGTTGTTAAACATGTTTTGTATATGGCCAAGGATTTAGCTCAGCAGCATAAGCGCCTGCCTGGCAAATGTGAGGTCATGAGTTTGATCCCTGGGACAAATATATGTATATGTATATATGTATATATATATATATATATTCTGTATGTGTGGTGATGTTATATGCGATTACTAAATGCATTTATCCTTGAAAATAAAAAATATTCCTGAGTCACATTTGTGGAAAAACTGCAAACTCAGTTATTTAATATAGCCTTAGAAATTTTGAGCTTTTCCTATTGCAAATAATAGAGCTGAGTGGACAGAAGAACAAAAGCCTAATAAAATGTCTGCGGTCGAGGCACAGTTATTTCACCAAAAGGAAGGCAAATAGCCACCAAGTAAGTGAAGCCAAAAATCGCATTAAAAATTACTAGCTGTGGCCAGACATGGTGATCCCAGCATTTCAGAAGCTGAGACAAGAGAATCGAAAGTCCGTGGCCACTCTGGATTATATATTGAGCCCACCTCAAAAAAAGAGAGACTGTATTCAGTTATAAATGATCATCAGTTGTTACTAATAGTTCTATGCTTCGTTTTTTAACTTTGACTTAGCATTCTGAGCAGTACATGGTGGTTCACACCTGTAATCCCAGTACTTGAGAGGCTGAGGCAAGAGGGTCACTGCAAGTTCCAGACCAGCCTGGGCTACAGAGTGAATTCACAGTCAGCCTGAACATGCAAAAAACCCTGTGTCAAAAAACTGAATAAATGAATAAGCATTTCATAGTCGGAAGCCTCCATAAATTATTTAACCGTCTCTACCTTTAGACTGGCTCTCGACTTACAGCGCACACAACCCTAACCCTTGACAAGCACAAGTCAGGAGAGCAAAACTCAGGGTCCATGGTGAAAGCAGAAGCCGCCTCAGTGCCTCAGGAGGGGACGGCAGCAGGGTCCCAAGCCATGGAGGGCAAGGGCGCTCTGTCTGGGGAGGACTGAGGAGCCCCCTGGGTCTGGGGTGCATTTCCTTCCTGCACGTGGACCCCCGTGGGGCATCTTCCGTGAGCAGGGCACCAAGGCTGCCTTGGACAGAGTCCCCGGGCCCAGCCCCACACCTGGCACTCACTAGGTGCTCAGTAAGGGCGCGGCACCCAGGCAGAGGTGGGCGGGCAGAGTGGGTGGGTGGGGAGGGAGGGTCGTGGCGGGGGCAGAGCAGCAGAGGGGATTTAAACCCAGGTCCTGGGGAGGATTCCAGGTGCAGGAGCAGAGCAGCAGCCAGGATGCAGCAGTCTGATGACCTCCAGGGTGAGCTGGGGCTGGAACCTGGGGACCAGTGCTGGTGTGGGGGCCACAGGCCGGGGCGGGGGCTGCAGAGCGCCCTGGGCTTGGGACTTGGGATGGAAGGTCACATGTGGAGTGGAGCCCTGATGGGCAGGGTGGGTCCTGGAAGTGTCAGGGTCCCTCGCAGCCTTGGGTGGGGGGCTGTGGAAGTCACACAGGAGCCGGTTTCAGCCCCTTTGAAGCCATTTTAAAAATGTGTCCAAGGAGGACCAAGGCGCAGGGCGTAGGGTGGGAGGTGGAGATGGTGGGATCCAGCAGGGCTGGTCAGGCGTCACCCTCTGCCCTCCGCCCTCCGCCCTCCACCCTCCACCCTCCACCCTCCACCCTCCACCCTCCGCCCCTGCTGCATCTGCTCTCAGGCCCAGGTGCTGTGCTGCCAACCACACGAGTTCATAAGTTCAGGTCCATTTGGTGCCGGTGACCAAATCAAAGGAGGGCATATATCTGGGTAAAAGACAAAAGGATTTATTCAAAGCCAGCTCCAAGGAGATGGAGAAGCCTCATTTGCTTCTGATCACCATGTCCTGTGCACACTGGGGACGGGTCCAGTCCAGAGCAGCCTGACAATGGTCCAGAGGGTCAGTGCAGCCCTCCACTCCAGTCCACTGGCTTCCTTCTCACTTTCTTTCTTTCTTTCTTTCTTTCTTCCTGGTTTTTGGCTTTGTTTGGTTTGGTTTGCTTTTTTCAAGATAGGGTCTTCCTATGTAGCCCAGGCTGGTGATCTTCCTGCCTCAGCCTCCCAGTTTTTGTTTTTTTTTTTTTTTTTTGGAACCGGGGATCGAACTCACGACCTCGCACTTGCTAGGCAGGCACTTAAGCCACTGAGCTAAATCCCCGGCCCTCCCAAACAGTTATTGACCTCATTCTTGTGGAAAGGACACTGGGCTCCTGTCTGGGACCAGTATCTGCACATTGCATCCACCCTTCTGGGCTGAGGCCAGGTGGCGAGTCATTCATGCTCTAAGCCTGGAGGAGACACTCGTCTCTAAAGGAAAAAAAAAAACTAGCTTTTTTTGTTGTTGTTTTGAGACAGGGTGTCACTCTACAGTTTAGGCTGGCCTTAAACTCTTGGCTATCCTCCTGCCTCAGCCTCACAGAGCTAGGCCAGCATACCCAGCAAATCTAGCTTTTAAAATTCCATTTTGGCCCGGTGTGGTACACACATGTTATCCCAGCCCTCAGGAGGCTGAAGCAGGAGGATCGCAAAGTGTGAGGCCAGCCTGGACTACATAGAGCCCCTGTCTCCAAAAAGAAAAAGAAGATAAAGTCTGTTTCGAAGGGCTGGCAATGCCTTTGCCTGGCATCAATGGAGCTTCTCTGACCTGTTTCTTTCCTTCTCTGTCTTTCCTATGCCCCAGACCCCACGGCCGAGATCTACAGCCAGGAGCAATGCAGGGCGCTGGAGACACATTTCAAGATGGACAGGTACCCGTCTCCAGAGGCGCAGGAGGCCCTGGCCGCCAGGCTCAACCTGAGGCATTCCCAGGTGCAGGTGAGACCCTCCTCTCCCGCTCCGGTCACCCTATCTCTTTGTTTTGGTGGGTTTGCTTGTTTTTGTTGGGTTTGTTTGTTGGTTGGTCTGGTTTTTTGAGACGCCTCACTGTGTAATTCAAGCTAGCCCAGCAGGCCCCAAACTCACCACCAGGCTCCTCCAGCCTCTAAAACAAACCAAAGGGAAACACAACACACTAAATAAAGCCAGGGACCTGGGCCTCTCCCGGCCCCTTCCTCTCCTCCACTCCTGGCCTCTAATTGGTTCTGGAGTGGAGGAAAAGCTTGGGGTCCCTCCTGCTCCCCATGCATCCCTTTCCTCATGGCCCCTTTGTCCCCCAGGTGTGGTTCAACAGACGCCGCGCCTCCTCCGAGCAGCCTAAGCCTGTGCCACGGGTGCAGCGTCTACAAGGTCGACGCCCTCTGCTGCCCCCCACGGAGAGCACCCACTTCCTCCTCGGCTTCGGACCGCCTGCCTGCCCAGCTCCTGACCTACACAAGGAATCCGAGCCTGAGCTCGAGGGCCAGAGGAACCCTGGGGCCACACCCTCCACCCTGGATGCCCCAGACGCCCGGGGCACCTCAGAGACACTGCCCTTCTCCACCCGGACCCCCGGAGTCCAGGAGGGAGGAAGCCCTGAGGACCAGAACAAGTCAGGCCCGGCTGGGCTGGGCTCCAACTTGTGATCCTCCTGCCTCGGCCTCCCTCAGTGCTGGGTTTGCAGTCGTGTGCTACCTCACTTGGCTCTTTTTTTAGTACTTTTTTTTAATTTGTATATGAGGTCTGGCCAAATGTAGCCTGCTCTGCCCTGCTCAAATGTACTGATGTCTCAGAGTTGCTGGGATCATCAGCCTATGCCACCATGACTGGCCCTTGTTTATTTTTAAACAAAGCCTCAATAAATTTCCCAGGCTGGCCTTAATTCTGGGATCCTCTTGTCCTGCCTCGCCTCTGGAGTAGCTAGGATTATGGGTATGTGTCACCTCACCCCATTTAGTTTTCCTTATTTTTGCTTCTTTTTTTATTTTCTTTTTCCTTTTTTTTTTTTTAGACAGGCTCTGATTATGTAGTTCAGGTTAGCCTCGAACTCGCTATGTAGCCCAGCCTATATCTTGTGATCTTCCTGCCTCAGCCTTCCCAGTGCTGGGATTACAGGCATGTACCACCATGCCCAGCCAGTACTTTTGTCTTTTTCCCCTTGTTTAAGAACTGTTCCTCACATGACCGCCCTGTAATCTCTGTAGTCCTCCTGCCGCCAGAAGGCTGCCCTGCGGAATACAGGCATGTGGTGTCGGGTAGGGATTCGTGGATTTCCACCTGAGAACCCATAATTACTTTGTCACAAATAGAAGCTCCCTCCAAGCAGGAGTAGTGTCTGCAGTCTGCTTCAGGTCCATGGCATCTCCGGTGTAGCACACTGCCCCTTCCCTCTATCTCATCCTCCATCCCTCGCCTGCAGTGGCCCTGGCCCACATCTCCCACAGCTGGTCTGACCCTGTCCTGGTCCCCATTTAGCAAATGCTCCAATCCGCTTAGGGCCGCCAGCCTCAGCAGACACTGGAGAATTAGTGGGGATTTGGAGGACACGTGACAGGCAGGCCAAGGCTGGGGGGCCAAGAGTGCCCCTCACCTGCTGTGTAAACCTTCCACTAACCCATGGGATCCACAGACAGAAAAATGGGGAAACTGAGGTACAGAGGCTTCTTCACTCTCAAAGCTAGAGCAGCCAGGGCCCCCTGGTGCAAGTCACCTCCCTGTGACAGCAGGTGTCCCATGGGCTTTCAAAGACCCACGGGCTTCAGCCCTCTCTGAAGGGCTTCAGCAAGCATCAGAATAGAAGTGCCATCCGCAGGGCGCAGTCACTGTCCAGGCTGCCCAGCCTCGGGGACCCCACCCACTGTGTGCAAGGATAGACACTGTGACTGGGCAGCCCTCGGCCTTCGAGCAGGGAGCAGGAGCTCCTGGCCATGCCCTGTCCACACCCAGCTCAGCCTGGCCCGCAGGTCAACAGATACACAGCCTGGGGCAACGTTTTGTGGGGTTTTTTGTTTGGTTTTTTTTTTAATTATTGTTTTGCTTGAAATAGAATCTCTGGGCTTAGGCTGGACTCAAGCTTATAATCCTCCTGCCTCAGCTTCCCCAATACTGAGAGTTTTGTTTGTTTTGTTTTGTTTTGACAGTGCTAGGGATTAAACCCAAGGCCTTATCTCTGAGCTACATCCCCAGAC
The DNA here is from genome assembly GCA_004027295.1 of Dolichotis patagonum. Classification (NCBI taxonomy): domain Eukaryota; kingdom Metazoa; phylum Chordata; class Mammalia; order Rodentia; family Caviidae; genus Dolichotis; species Dolichotis patagonum. The sequence goes on from PVJX010043499.1 coordinate 11,131, forward strand.
CGTTTTATTTGGACAGTAGTTTGGTTTTTGGTTTTGTTTTGTTTTGTTTTGTTTTGTTTTGTTTTGTTTTGTTTGAGACAGGGTCTCACTCCCTGATGCAGGTTGGTCTTCAATTCACAAAAATCATCCCATCTCAGCTTCCCAAGTGCTGGGATAACAGGTGTGGGTTTCCATACCCAACTGGACCGTTTTACTGTGTTTCCCTTTCCCCCAGCACTGGAGATAGAAACCAAGGCCTTATCCCTGGCCTACATCCTCAACCCTTTTTATTTTTTGAAACAGGGCCCAAGATGCTAAATTGCTCAGGCTGGGCTCAAATCTGTGATCCTCCCACCTCAGCCTCCTCAGAGAGCCAGGATCACCGGCCCCCACACCCGGCTGTGTAGCTGATGCCCCCCCCCACTGCCCCCACCTTCCCTGACCTCCCCCTTCCTCTCCAGCGTGGGCTCCTCTGGCCTTGACCTGGTCCATCTGCCCTGGTCAGTTCTCTTGGAACCATCTCGGGTCACCACCTGCAGAAGCACAGCAGCCCGGCAGAGGCGGCAGAGGTTTCAGGACACGGCAGATGACACCGAACCTCTCTCAAGCCCCCATGCGTTTCTCCGCCTCTTTGGCACTGTGGGTGTCCAGTGTCAGTGTTGGCAGGAGGAGGAGACAGAGCCACGGGAGCCCTCCTGGCTCGTCCTGAGCCCGGGTCTTGTTCCGGCTGCTTTGTGTTCCTGAAGGAATAAATGCAGCATTTTGCTCTTCCAGCTGCACCCAGCTCTGAATATATCCTTTCTCTGGGAATGATGATGGGGCAAAGTTTTGTTGCTTTTTGTTTTGAGGCAGGGTCTCACTACATAACCCAGGTTCACCTCTCAGTGCTCCTCCTGCCTCAGCTTCCCAAGTGCGGGGGTTGCAAGCATGCATCAACAGAAGTGCTCTGTCCAGCACTCGAAGGGGCCCAGCCTCAGTCTCAGCCACACACACACAGAGTAACGCATAGTAAAAAAAAAAACCAACAAACGCTCCTCCACCCCGGTGATCAAACAGGTACACAAGCACCCCCAACAGGAGAAAATGAAAGTGACACTTTACTTCTCTTTCTCCCAGAAACCTACAATCTCAGTCTAATCCTAAAGAAAATACCAGGCAAATTCCAGCACATGGGAATCCCACATAACACGAGCAGTGCTCTTCAAAACAACTGAGGTTGTCAAACATGTTGAAAATCTGAAAAACTGTAGTAGCAGCCAAGGATCCCGCGGGAAAAATGACCACCTAACTGTGGCTCACACAGGGACCGTTGGCCGGCAAAAGGGCCGTGCACAAAAACTGAGCCGGACTGAGCCAGACACAGGACTGCAGGCCTGTAGTCCCACATTTGGAGGCAGAGGCAGGGAGGCCGTGAGTTTGAAACTAGCCTGGGCTACATAGCCAGACTCTGTCTCAAAAACAAAAGCAAAAAAAAGAAAGAAAAAACCCTGAAGAAATCTAAATACAACGTGGACTTTCATTGGTAAATGGGTCGGCGTGGGTTCGACTATAACACTCGGACCACCCCAAGGGGAGACGTAAGTGCAGAGTGAAACGCTTTTCCCTTCTGCTTCTGCCACCTAAAGTCAGTCTCAGAGATAAAGTATACTTTTTAAAAAACATTGGCTTTTTAATTGGGTTGTTTTGAGACAGGGCCACACTATGTAGCTCACTGGACTTCAACTATGTATCCCAGGCTAGCCTTAAAACACAAAAATAAAAATCGTGCAAGTGGGGCCAGGTGAAGGACTGTAACCACGCAGGCAGCTGCACTCGGGGAGCAGCCCTCTGTCGCCCCCCTGTGGCCACCCTGGGCCTGGAGCAGCTCCCGAAGGGTAGCGTACATGGGGCTCCAGGCTAAGGGCCCCCCACGCAGGCAAAGGGCAGAATGAATCTGACCACAGGGGCAGGCCAGGGCAGACAGCCTGGGAAAAGCAAGAACCCTGCCTGCATGTGGCCTGCTGCAGCAGGGACAGACTGACACCCCGAGGTGACCCAGGATAGGGAGCAGAGTCCCCCTTTTTTCTCTTTGGCATAAACTTCTTACTGACCCTCACCCACAACCCCACAGAAACCTGAGGTCCCAGTTTATTATTCTGAAAATCACTGATTTAAGAAGAATCATTAACAGGCCACACCTGTTATCCCAGCCCTCAGAGGCTGAGGCAGGAGGCTCACTGTGAGTTCAAGGCCAACCTGAGCTACACAGGGAGACCTTCTCATAAAAACACACAAAAAAACAAAATGTACAAGGGATCCAACAGCCTGGGTGCTGTTTCCATGAACACGTGGCTGAACCTGTTCCCTCTGCAGAACTGAGAGCTGCTATCAAGGGCCTACCGAGCGGCAGAGACTAAGGACCACGGGGCTGTGGGGCGTGAGAAGAGCACACACTCGACACAGACCGTGAACTCGTCAAGTGTTTATTACGTGAACCGTTTCTTCACGTGAGCCACGGCCTGCTGCTGGAAACCTCCCCACCCTGACCCTCTGCTCCCCAGAGAAGACAGCCTGGGGCGGCAA
>PVJX010043500.1:0-13644 GCA_004027295.1 Dolichotis patagonum
AAGAGATCTTCCCTTTCATGGTCACACATTGCAAGCCTATGTTCAATTTTTGATAGTCTATCTTTAGTTTCTTTCAAGCAGTTTTGCCAACTTTCTATGCAGTCTTTAGTTTCCTGGTAATCTCTTTGAATCTATTTCATAAATTCTTTAGGTTTGCTTTATATTCTTTATTGAACGTTTCTCTCCTTTTGTGTTCCTCCATTCTCTGTGTCTTCTTGAGAGGTGCCCAGCCTTTCTTTTATTAATCTACTTATCTCTTGTTTAATTTGAATTAGTATTTCAGTTTTGATCTCATTTATGAGGTCCCAAAGATATCTCTTTATGTCCACTGATGCTGTGTTTGATGTTGCATTTTTGCTGCCCTCAATCTGTTTTATATTTACCTCTCCTGGATCAATATTCTCTGGGTTGGGGGCTGGGAGCTTTTTCTTATTTCTCTCTCTTGTCATGTTTTTGGTTCCTTCCATACCAGTGTATAGTGTAATTCCAAGCCCCTTTTCTTGTTGGTTAGGGTTCTTCTGGAGCATGCAGGCTAGGGGCTTCTGCCCTCTACAGTCAGCTATCAGAGAGTGAAGTGCAAGCAAGGGCTATATACACTGGCTGCTCCCGTCTGGGACTGTCAACCTTTGAGAGCCTTCCTGCATCAGTGTGTGCCATGCTCAGGGAATTGATTAATTTGTGATGACCCACTGGGTCCCAGCCAGGGACGTGGCCAAGTCCAAGCAGATCCCACCAATCCACTCTGCGAGGGGAGCAACCAACTGAAGCTGCTTCCTTACAGATTTAGGACCATCCTTCCCAACTCCAATATGTCGTCCAGTTGGTTACCCCTTTCCCGCGGGAGGGTCTTATTCCCATCACTCACCGTGTGTTGATGCTGGTCCCTGAGAACTGCTGGGCTCCCTGATCTCTGACCTCAATGTGGCTGCAGTGTGAATTCACAGTGCCTCTGGGTGGGTCGCATGCAGGGTCAGTTCCAGGCAAGTCGTGCACAGGGCTGTTCAGCTCCATGCTCAGGGCTTCTCAAGCCAGTCGCATTGGGGTGGATTCGGTTGCTCAAGTCGATCTTGAGCACGAATTCAGGTGGCTCGGCAAGAGCTTCTCTAATGGTATCCCCGGGACCTCATATTCGAGTAGTTTCTTTGACTTCAGTTTCTTCCTGGGTTGAGAGAATCCGTCTCCCTCTGTTTAGGTCTCTCCAGGGTGTTCTATTCTGGCATTTGAGCTGTCTCTCTCAGAGAGGATCCCTATCCTGCTACCTATACATCCGCCATCTTTCCCCAGGACCCCATTGTTTATTTATAGATGTTTATTTGTACCATTTATATATTAAGCAATTGAAACTATTTTATTTAAAGTTATTGTGTTCATTATGTGTTTACTTTTTTATTGTCCTGCTTTTCTACTAGAAGGTAAACTTCATTAGCGTAAGGATTACATTATTGCCTTGCTTATCTTAATGTAGAATAACACATTGTGCATACTAGATGCTTACTAAATATTTGACAAATTAATAGATAAATGCTATATCTAAATATACTGAAACATTTTCTACTTCATTTGGTCATTGGGTACTTGGCTTTTATTTCCATTTCTTTCAGCATTTAAAGGCTTTAAATATATATTCAAGAGAAAAGAGTAAACTCAACTTATATTTTCAGATAGGAATGGTAGTTTAATCACTTTATTTTTACTAGTTATCTATTAAAATCTCTTAGAGAAGAGTAGATGGATATAGAGAAACAATTTCTTATGTCCAAGTGTGTAGCTATTTTCTTCAAAAGGTATATGTGCAGAAAGGCAAAATTCTAGTGCAAGTTGCATACAGTGCGTGTAATCAACTAGGTGGATAGGATTCTCTGAATAACAAATTCTGCACAATTTATAGTGAAGGATGAACAGTAAAACAAAAATACATGGTCTTTTTACAACAATAGATTCAGAATAAGATGCTTCAGATAGTTTTGAAATCTCTTAGAGTCTGTAAGACTGATGGTTGGAATTTTACAGACAATTACATCATTTTATATTTATTTAAAGCTAACTAGCAAGCTCAATTACCCATATCACTGGTTTCCTTCTTTCCATTTCATTATCTTGAAATGATTAAGGTTTGAAATTCATTTAGGGACTTTGGGACATCTTTATTGTTAGGAAATCTTTTAATGCATCACTCGTGATTGCATTAAAGAGTCATTAGGGACCAAATGGTTAAAAAGCTTATCAATAATGCTGGTTCTTTCTGAGATTAAAACACATTCCTAGAAGAGTTTACCTTCTAATATGCAGCTAAGTGAAAATACAAATCTATAACATTTGGAGTCACAATGATAGTACAATCAAGTCTGTATCTCTAATCTTACAATGTCTTAATAGAGTACAAAGAAAAACCAAGAGGTTATCTTACACCTTAGTGGCTAGTGACAAAACTGAACTTTTGCTCACAGTGCTAACTAAATGTATAGAAAAGTGAATTTTGTTTAGTAAAACAAAATTGCACACAGTTCAAAAGTTTAAATTTTTAAAAGAATTAGGGGCTGGGGATTTAGCTCAGTGGCATAAGCGCCTGCCTTGCAAGTGTGTGGTTATGAGTTTGATCCCCAGTAATGATAATAAATAAATAAATAAATAAATAAATAAATAGCAAAAGGTATTATCCAAAAACTATAAAAAGAGTTACCTTTTATCACTCAGAGATTAAAAATGAAACTTTTGGGAATCAATGAAATTTAAATTTTAGAAGTACAATATGATTCCATTGAAAAATAAACTTTAAAATGTTGTAATTTCACATATATTTGGAATTCAAAGTGAAGTTTTAAAAATTTTAATACCTTTAAAGTTATTCAGAAAGATCTTTAATAATTTTCTTTTGTTGGAAAGAAGGTGTAGATCATATCTCTTATCTAAATATCTATTACCTATCTACCTATAATTTATCTATCTGAGCATCTATCCTCCATTTACCTCTCACCTATCTATAAATATTAAACCACTAGATCATTGATATACAAGTTTCAAATAAGTAAGTCTCATGTTGAAAAATTATGTTTTATTGTTTATATGACTATACTCAAATATTCTTTCCCCCAAATATTCATCATCTGTTCAGGAGAAAACTTTGATCCTATAATGTCTAAGTCATTTTTCTGAATAATCATCAACTGTGCGAATCCTTTATTTCATGTTGGTGATCAATTTGAATTTTGGGTTTGATACCCTTTTAAAAAGTTACATTAAGTTTTTTTCCTAAAATTAATTGAAAGCCTATAATTAAAATTAGTTGAAAGCCTGTACTTTGGAAATTAAATTATTTTTCTGTGGTAAAGTGTTCCATGATTTTTACCTAAAATTAAAGATACGTTTTAGAAAGGCCAGAAAGATTATCTCATTTTCTAAATTTTACAAAAATGGTTAAATTTACCCCTACTCTTCCCACAAGTTGCCATCTCAAGATTCTCCTAGTTTGAGCCCATTTGCTAAACCTCTGCTGATCAAAACCCTTACTCTGCAGCTTCTCCTTTAAAGTTTTGATTCAAGACTCAAAGAATATACTTCTCAATTCCTATGTAGCCCAAATCTGTTTTCAGAAAGCTTCTGTCCTCTGCATACTGAACGTATTTGTTATAACACAGTATTTACCTTAAAATTAGCTCACTATCTGTACAACATCAATTAACACAGTTCTAGTTAAGAATTATGTAAGATTTTTTTGCAGTGTACTTGTGTGTGCATGTATTGGAGGCAGAATGATCAAGGTTGTTGCTTACGATTTTATTTACCTACTCATATTCTGCTTTGAAATCTTCTACTTCCTTCTATAGGGGGAAAAAGAGAACATACCCAATATTTATCTATTGGTACATAATACCTAAATACTGATTTTTAACTATTCAGTGTATTTAAGCACTGAGTTGATAAACATGCTTCCCAAATTTTATTAGGAATTAAAATAAAAAGCAGATATTTTCATGCTTTAGGTAAGATATAAATTAGGACATTTGCAGAACATTTTTTTTCCTCAATACTTACATTGTTTTGAAGAATGCTTAAGCTGATTTTGAACCTATAGTAAGGATTAGAGGAATTAATAGAAGAGTTACAGAGTTGACTGTTGCTATAAATACTGTAGTCAAGCCCCTTCAAATAAAAATAAATCCAAAGTAAGCCGTAAAGTTTGGGATCACCTATTGCTGGATTCATCCATTTCTTTTCTCCTTTTATTTGGCTGTTGGAGGTATGCATGATATTTGCTTACATTTTCTTTAATGTCTTCTTAATTACTTTAAATAAGTGAGTACTGTGTCACTAGGTCTCAAAATTTAAAAGCATAATTCAAAAGTTAATTTGGATTTGATTTATTCAGACCTTTTTATAATGAAGTTTAAGATGGTTTGAGTTTATAAAGTTTCTTAGGGAATGGTGCTGAGTAAATTATTTACTGTAATGACATCACAAGGGGAGTTGCACAGAAGTTAGGAAACTGTTCTATGTCACAGATTAATTAACAGTAGAGGCAGCTCAGGGATCCTGATTCTCATCTAGAGGCAATTTATGAGAAGAAATTCTTTTCACATAATTTAGAAACTCCATTTATATACAGAACTTGATGAAAGCTTACAATTTTTCTAATTCATAGATGCTTTACTATGTATGCCATTCCCCAGGTCCTAAAATAACAGTACAGGAATTTTTCATCCAAGTTGGAGGTACAAATCTCTAACTAAATGACATTTTGGAATACTGAAGTGAGTGAGGAGACCTTAAAATAACTGTGGTATCATTGTTAAGCAACTCAAAATTGAGTTTAGTCATAGGGTAAACTGATACGAGGAATGCGGCTGTGGAAATGGAAAAATGAGGAAAGGTTTATGAAAAAAATAAATGAGTGGTTATGGAAATGTTCACCCACTTGAACATAAGTTGGGCCACAGAATGTTAAAAGAAGTATTTTTAACTCCAAGTTTGTGTACATGGTAAAGTACTGGTTGGTGACCCAAAATGGACTTTAAAAAATACAAGCAAGAAAGGAAATGATTTATGTCTACCTTTGAATAGCACAGAGGAAATGATCAATGATGCAGACATAAGGGACTGCTTAACGGAGTGATAACTGTTATAATTCAGTTAGACTGTAATTGGGAAACAAGTGAGACTCAGGAAAATAAAATTTAGGATGATGTTACCAAATAAAGCAGAGAAAACACTAAAAAAAATGGCCATACTTACATGTAAAGTCAAGGGAGAAAAAAATGAAAGGAAATGATCAACAAAAATATTCACCAGTTTTGTTTGCTAAATTGTGCAGTGATTAAGTCACACCTTATGATCCAAGGAAAGAAAAAAAATAATGTATGAATAGTAAAATACAAAATGCAGATGAGAACATGGAAAGATTATACAATGAAACTAAAATTAAATGAAAGGTATGTTGGCATCAGCAAATGTTTTTGCACAAGATGTTAATATAATGAATAAAAATTTTTAAAGATTCTAATGTATAAGGTGTCAGGTTAAATTTAAACTAACCCTGGGAAAATGTAAAGGAAAACTCACAGATGGAAGAGATGGGTATATTGTTAAAATGGACAAAGAATTCTGTTTGAACAAATATGGTCTCACTTGCTTCCTTAAGTTTGAGGACATGGGTAATTTTTCTCCCACCAGGGCTAGGAGAACAGTCATAATTTATTTGAGCTTTAGGGATATTCTATGTAGAGAATCATATAAAGATTGAACTGTTACTGAACTTGATGAGTTTGTAACTCCTGGCCAGGGAGGCAATGCTTTCCTTTGGCAGAGTGATGTAATGGAGAAAGTGCTGGCCTTGAATCAGTAGGCATGGGTCTAGTCCAGTCTTCTATTCAGCAGCTGTCTGAATTTTGGCAAATCATGTTAACTATGGGATCCAGTTTCTTCAAAGTTATTGTTTAGATAAAACCACTACTCAGTTTCTCCTAAACTGTAGTATCTAGAAAAAGAACCTATAAAAAATAAAATCTAAACTGCCCTTTCTCCTATTCTTGGATCTGTATAATGAAAACCTGGGGTTTAGCAAAGAGAAGTATCTGAATTCTTTTCTTTTTTTCCCCCTTGACTTCTGCTCTTAGGAATGATCAAATGCCAGGAGAATGATTGCATATCAATTTCAAGTGATCTGAAAATGACACTACTTTGTGAGAAAGTCTTGTCATCCTATTGAATCTTTGCTAAGAGACAAGACTAAGATGCTTAAGTACCTCATGATTTAGCAGTAATTTTACTCATTCTCTCATTCAGCATGAGGTGTTTTGAGAGACTACTATTTGGGTGAGAGTGTAGGAATGCAACTCATACTCTGAATAACTCACTATAATAAATTGAATTTCATGTATTTCAAGTGGGAAAATGAGTACGGTATCATTGAACTGCACCTTGGATAGTTTTATGAAGGTCCTTAAAAATTAGTTACTTGACATCTGTGTACTTGTTTTTTTAATAGTTAATTTTTGGTGCATTTTTATAAATTTAATATAGTACTTCATCAAGGTTAATATATCATTAGTTATTGGAAGTATTACAAGCATCACAACTTCTTTGAGAAGGAAAGAAGAAACCACTGCATTCATGCACTCATTGATTTTTCTGACATATTCCAGATTCCAAATTTTTTAAATATGAGAGAAATGTGATTTATAATTGAAAAATATTGTGCATCAATATTAGAGACATCTTAGTCCCTGTTTATTTTTGGAGATAAGCAGGGCCTCAGTAGTAAAAGAAATAGCAAATTATCTCCATACCTTAAATAGCAATATATTTGTCTACATACAGCAGTATAGAAAGACACTTGACAATCGATGCATCTGCAGCATTTCAAACAAATCACAAGGCCACTTGCAAACAAATCTCTTGTGCGGACCTAGAAAGTGATGCAGCTTCCCCATGGTAATCTGTGTTTTCTATTCCAGATACACACTTCTCACTAAAGAGGGAAAAAAAACAGACTAAAAGGTTGGGATATGCTGAATTGCCATTTCTGAGTTCTCATTAAGAGTGGAAAAAAGTGAGGAAAAGGAATATAAACATAGAAGAAATAGCCTTTCTTTTTAATATATTATCCATACATCTTGGGCAATTACAAGGCATAGATATAACCATTTGAATCGAGGTCAGTGGCAGGCTGCATAATCAGCTGCAACTGTGAACAGGAGAGGAAAGTACATTTCAGGCTGTTGTCTTGAAAATACATCAGCCAATGTACAAGATGGTTGGGTGTGTTTGTTTCTTTTTCATTTGTTTGTGTGTGTTTTACATAAATCATTTTTCTGGCTCTTGTAAGCATATAGCACACACATAATTATACACATTTACCTATCATGGGACTAAAATGCATGCTCATACAATTTTTAAAAACATATTTTCTTGAAAAACTAGGTTTCAAATGATATGAACAGTAAACTTTGGGCCAAATAGATGTGGAAATGGATCTTGGGTGCCAAATCAGATTTGGACTGAAAATTGTCTACAGATATTCCTGCCAAAAATATTTGTTGTGGGTCAGAATTTCTTCTTGTATAAACTTATGAAAAATTTCTATATTAGGTATATGGTGTGTTATATGAATAAAATCATGTTGAAATAAGTTGGTAAACTGTTTTAAAATATGCATATATTTTAACTTAATTAAAATTTGGTAATCTAGATATATACTATATCTGATTCTGTAGGACTTTTTCCCTGGGTATGGTATCCAGCATTAAAACAGAATCAATGTCTATGTTGCCCCAAAATTTGTATGTTAAGGTCCTAACCCCAAAGGTGATAATAGTTGAAGCAGGGACTTTGGGAAGTGAATAGGTCGAAAGGGTAGAACTCTTATGAAAGGGATTAGTGTCCTTAGGAAACAGACCTCAGAGAGATCCTATTTTCTCTCTGGCATGTGAGGACACAGAAAAAGAGAACCTTCCATGAAACAGGAAGACATTAAATTGGTCTTCTGGCTTTCATAACTTAAAAAGTAAATTTTTAAAAAATCCATAAATCTGTGGTGCTTTTTGTTATGGGGGCCTGAATGAACCAGGAAAACCAGACTAATAAAACAGTTTGTTCACTGACACATTTGACATAGTTACCTTCTGTTACAAGCTCTTTATGCCCTTGTCGGCAGGCAAAAACAACTTTTGGCTGTCACTAGACTTGGAAACACAAACCTGGTCACAGGAATTTAAGTAGGCAATCATTAAATAGACAACCAAATTAGTGACATAGTACCAGAATCAGTGGTACATCCCAGTAGATAGTTGAAAATATGGATCAGGATAAGTGTCCTTCACAGATTGATGTAGAAGTCAGTGGAATTAAAAATGGGGTGAATTATAGGTTGCACGTGAGAGTCACTAGGGAGAGTACATAATACGGGAAGAAAAGAGAAGCAAAGCAAAGCAAAAGGGAAGCAAAGAGAAGCATATTTGGGAGATAGCACTAAAGAGTAGTTTGAAGAGGAGAAATCTTGAAGGCAAAGAATGAGCCATGGGAAATGTTAGAAAAACATGTGGTAACATTAGAGCTAATGCTAGGGTTTCAAGAAGAGACAACACAATCAAATTTTCAGGTAATAATTGCAAATGTTGTGGGATTTGGAAATTATTTAACAGATACTTACTGAGTGACTATTAAAATGTGCTAGCTGATAGAGAATGAGTAACAAAAATGAATCTATTTTTGCTCTTATGGAACTTAGAGTCTCATAGAGGAGAACAACAATAATTAAATACTAAAATAATTGTAAATTGCAAATCTGATAACTTCCATTATTCAAAGCTATATAGTGACCTTAATAAAAAAAATAGGTTAAGTGAAAAGCAAAATCCAGATAAGCAAATCCCTTCAGTGACCGTTAGTTTTATAATGTTTTTGAGTTGCATTCTCAATGTTCCCTCAAGATTCAAATCCCTTCATAAACATTAATCTATAGCTTTTACTAGAAGAGTGGTGATTTTTTTTTTTTTTTTTGGTACCGGGGATTGAACTCACGACTGCGCACTTGCAAGGCAGGCGATTATGCCGCTGAGCTAAATCCCCAGCCCAAGAGTGGTGATTTAACAAAATCATCACAATCCTCAGTTGTCCACAAGACGACTCATCATTTAATCCATTGAACAAACCTGGGATAAATTTGTGGGCCTTGAATTTTCTCATAGGGGTTTAATGGGAAACAAGCCAGATTTAACAAAGTAAGCAGGACAAGACAAAAACTATTTTGGGAAGCAACTATGTTATGTGACAATTTCATTGGATTCAGTAGTAAGACCGATTTGTTATGTTCTTGGTTCTATCAATAATGTTATAAATTTGAGCAGTCTTTTAACTTTTTTTATTCTCAGTTACTTCTGGGTGAAACTGCAATAGTGGCACCGACATGCATATGGAAAGTAGGAACATGCCCAGCCATGCTTCAGGCATGGATTGGCCAATCATAGCTTACCTTTTTCAAGCTCTGGTTTAGTAGTTTTAAATGGGTGCTTAAATTAAAGGAATGACAGATAAGTGGTTGTACCCAGTGTGGTGGGCCTAACAGCATGAGCAGCTAGAAGTTTGGGCTCAAATACTTGGTTATCTTTTCAGTTGTGCTCTGGGCTATTTCTCTAGTTGTTCTCTGCATTCTGGTTATAACCAATTTAGTTTTATTTTTTCTTAATCTTGCCCTTGTGCTTGTGCATATGGTGTATATGCTGTGCGAAGTGACTTCCTTCCTTCATTACCCTAAATAACTTCTATTCCTTTATGATTAAAGTTAAAAGTCACTTCTTCAAGTTAGAATTGTCTCTTCATTGCACTTGCATGTTGTATCAGAATTACTTCTTTCATCATTTCTTCAGAGATAAGAACATATCTTACTTATTGTACCTCCAGTGTCTAGCACATAATACATGTTCAGGGAAGGTATGTGTAAATAACAACTGCTTCTGAATTAAACATTTAGAAGCATGGAAAAATTATTGCTTGTAGAGATAATTGCCATCACATACGTAGGCACTAAGAACTGAATTATTGGTGCTATTATTTTCCATACACAGGCAGTTAAAAATGTCCACTGTTTTAGTGATTACTTCTATAGTTTAAAATGAAGTCAGCAGTAAAGTGTAAAATACAACTAATTTCAATTTGGTTTTTCTATAATCTGTCCAAGTTCCCATAATTGTAAAATGTTATCCATTCATTTTATACAAAGAACTTGCCAGTCTTGACTTTCTGACCTTTGGAAAATTCAGCACTTTCTATTTACTTAAGCGGACAAAGGCCTTACCCTGTAGAGGTGAGCAATTATTCCATAATGTCAGGAAACACCATTTATATTGAGAGCTGCATGGCTTGTTGAATGCTTGGCTAGAATCCTATAAAGGAGAAATCATTAAGTGTTGGTTAATCTCTGTAGCTTTCTGTCATTCTTCTCATTATATCTTTGGCCAAATAAGACAGATTTGTGTAGAAACATAAAGATAAGGCACTATTGACCAGAGGGATCTGGAAATCAGTAAGTAAGTGGGGCTGGGGAGGTGTCTGGATTATAGCTTGTGCCCTGGCAGCAGCCACTGTAATGCACACGCAGGCAATTTCAGGAGAAAGGGGTGATAGAGGGTGGTGCATTTATTGGGCTTTGGCATTAGCATGAATTAGAAAGACAGTGTTTCTCTTGCTACCTATGTCTTATATCTGAAATTAGTATGTAGTTAGAATTTCAGGTTGAAAAATTTCAAAGGAAAAAAGAGGAAAGAAAGATGGATGGATCCAAATGAACTGACTACAGCCAAAGGTAGATGAATTGTTCAAGGTCCTTGAAATTTTAAGAGTAAAAAAGGCTGGGTGTGGTAGCACATGCCTGTAATCCCAGCGCTCAGAAGGCTGAGGCAAGAGGATCGCTGCCAGTTCAAGGCCAACCTGGGCTACATACTGAGCTGAAGACTGACCTGAACCATATAGCAAGAGCCTGTCTCAAAAAACAAAACAAAACAAATCAAAACAAAACAAAACACCCAAACAAAGTAAAAGAGGAAGGAGGATTAGCATGTGAGCCCACTGGGTAGATAGTAGTATGTTTGACAAAGTGTCTTATTGACAAAATTCAGGTTTAAGCTGGACATATCCTTGAACAGGGCCTGAAAGAATTGTAGTACATGATGTTTAATTTGTTGCTCTTTATTTTCCCCTGAAATCTTCATTTCCTTTTTACCTCTTTCTTAACCTTGATTTGGACAAGGACATTTTGGTTAAGCATGTGGTAATATTCTTTTTGTGTCATTCTAGCAAGGAACACTCACTGGTTGAATATATTAATTGGTACATTGTTATGATTAACAAATCAGTATTGTTTCAGTTGCTTGTAATAGAGCTTAACTACAAGGCTTTAAAGAAGAAAAAATTTTCTTTCTTCCAAAAGACTGGGCAGCAGTGGTGACTGTGCAAAGTTCTGGGGTTCTTGTTTTTCTGTGTTGTTTATTGTGTTCTGAGTGTTTTCTCATGTGCTTACCATTTTGTCACATGGTGACAAAACATGGTGACATGCTGCCACATTACTGCCCAGCATGAAGGAAGAAGACAGGGGAAAGGGAAGGTGCACTTCTTCCCTTCAAGGATATGGTTAGGAAGTAGTATCAGCATCCCACTGGTTCAGATTCACTTATATGGTTGCATTGGGACACAAGGGAGATAGGGAAGTGTGGATTAAAGATTTTTTCTGAGTATTTGTATTAATCAGCACATGTTACTATAAAAATATCATGGACTTAGCTGATGTTTGTTTCTTATCATTTTGGAGCCTGGGAATTCCAAGATCAAGGCAGTCTTCTGTCCTGTGAAAACCGTTTCTGGTTTGCCTTCTTTGTGTCTGAGGGAAGGAGGGAGAGAAATGAGAGGGGAGGGGAGAAGAGGAGAGGAGAGGAGAGGAGAGGAGAGGAAAGCAGAGGAGAGGTGGAAGGGGAGGAAAAGAGAGAAGAGGAGACAGAATATAACACCTAAAGAGAAGAGGCAAACATGGTGAATTTGTAGATGTAGAAAGGGGTTAGATTAGCCAGCGATTGGGGTGTTATCCTTAAGATGCTGATTTTTATTCTAAGAGTTTCTGCAGGAAAAACAGCTGAGGTATTTTCCACCAGGGTTAACATGATCACATTTGCATATGGAAAGGCTCACTCAATGGTCCAAGGGAAAATGAATTACAGTGAATATACAAATTCCAATTAAAATATTATTGGAGGGGTTCAGATAAAGATGATGCCAGCTTGGGATTAGGCTGTGGCAGCAGTAATGGGGAGAAGTAAATACAGGTAGGAGACATTTAGGACTCAAAAACCTCAACATATCTAGTCATACATTTGATGTATGTTCAATGGATATTAAATGAGTAGGTTTTGCACAGTGTGAATCAGAGATGACATTTTGGTTTCTGGTTTAAATAACTGAATGAATAGTGGTGCCATTCAGTAATAGGGGTGTATTGGAAAAGAAATGGGGGAAGACCATGAGTCAACATTTTAAGCTTGAGGGCTGTTGGGATATTTAGATAGAGCTGTCAAGAAGGTTTTAAGTGTCCAGAAATTCAAACAGTGATAGGCAGAGACAAAAATATATGTGAGAAACGTTTTTAAGAATAGAAGTGAACTAAAGCCCAACCAGGTAAAGAACAATGTCCAGGAAAAGATTAGGGGGAATTAGAACATTGGAAGTTTGATTAAGACGTGAATGAAGCAGCAAAAATAGCTGAATTTTGAAAGCAGGGTGGGGTGGCGAACTAGGAGCTTAGGGCGTTGAGGAAGGCAAGGTGAGAGAAATCATATGTGGCGAAGAGTCAGGTAAGAGGATGGCGAAGAGTCAGGTAAGAGGATGGCAAAATCTCGTGAGAACAGTTAGTGATGTTAGGGTCATTTCGGGTTGCAGGAAAACCACTGGTTTGAAAAGTGCCTGAAAGAGAAAGCAGCATCTCGGCTTGTCTCTTTGGGACCCGAAAGTCTCGGACCCGTAGAGTGGCCTGCGCTGTTTGGATCGAAAGTCTGCGCAGACCTGCATCTCGGCGCGACTCTTTGGGGCTGGTAGGCCCGCCCTTCATCTGCAAGGAACTGCCTGGAGATCCGCATCTGGGCCAGGTCTGTTTGGGCCCGTAGCCCCGCCCTTCACCCCCAGGAAGTCTCCCAGAAAGCAGCATCTCAGGCTGTCTCTTTGGGACCCGAAAGTCTTGGACCAGTAGAGTGGCCTGGGCTTTTTGAATTGAAAGTCTGCGCAGACCTGCATCTCAGCGCGACTTTTGGGACTGGTAAGCACGCCCTTCATCCACAGGGACCTGCCTGGAGATCAGCATCTGGGATGGGTCTGTTTGGACCCATAGCCCCACCCTTCACCCCCAGGAAGTCTCCCAGAAAGCAGCATCACGGACTGTCTCTTTGGGACCTGAAACTCTCGGACCCGCAGAGTGGCCCGGGCTGTTTGGATTGGGAATATTGTGGAGACTGGCATCTTGGCCAGGTCTGTTTGGGACCGGGAACTTTTCAGAAACCAATATTCTGGCCTGACTCTTTGGGACCTGTAGGCCCTTCACTCGCAGGGAACCTCCTGGAGACCTGCCTGGGACAAAGCACGGAGGCCTGGCCTGCCTGAGATTCCACAGGCTCC
>PVJX010043501.1:0-13645 GCA_004027295.1 Dolichotis patagonum
AGAGGAAAATTTATTGCACGGAGTTCCCACATCAGGAAGACAGAATGAACACAAATAAACAACCTGATGCTACAACTCAAACATCTAGAAAAAGAAGAAAAAGCCAAAAGAAGGGAGGAAATTATAAAGATCAGAGCAGAAATTAATGCAATAGACACTAAGAAAACAGTACAAAGGATCAATGGATCAAAGAGTTGGTTCTTTGAAAGAATAAATAAAATTGCTAAGTCCTTGGCCAACCTTATTAAAAAAAGGAAAGAAAAAACTCTAATTCATGCAATAAGGAATGAAAAAGGTGAAATTACTACAGACTCGGCAGAAATACAGAAGGTCGTCAACACCTATTTTGAAAACCTCTACTCTCATAGGTGCAATAACACAGAAGAAATAGACAGATTCCTAGATACATATGAACTACCGAAGTTGGATGAGGAAGATGTAAAACTGCTGAATAACGCAATTTCTATTAATGAAATTGAAAATCTAATTAAGTCCTTGCCAACAAAGAAGAGCCCAGGCCCAGATGGATTCACTGCAGAATGCTACAAGAAATACAAAGAAGACTTAATTCTGACACTCCTCAAACTTTTCAATGAAATCGAAAGGGAAGCAATTCTTCCTAAGTCATTCCTGGAAGCAAATATTACTCTAGTACCAAAACCTGAGAAAAACCCAACTAAAAAAGAGAACTATAGGTCAATTTCCCTAATGAACATAGATGCAAAAATTCTCAATAACATATTGGCAAACAGGATGCAGCAAATCATCAAGAAGATTATACACCATGACCAAGTGGGATTCATCCCAGGAATGCAGGGATGGTTGAACATATGCAAATCAATAAATGTAATTCACCATATCAATAGAGCCAAAAGTAAGAACCACATGATCATCTCTACAGATGCAGAAAAAGCTTTTGATAAGGTCCAACACTCATTCATGATAAGAACCTTACAGAGAATTGGAATAGACGGTCTTTACCTCAATATGATAAAGGCCATCTATGACAAACCAACAGGCAGCATCACATTAAATGGTCAAAAACTGAAAGCCTTTACCTTAAAATCAGGCACAAGACAAGGATGTCCCTTGTCACCGCTCCTATTCAACATAGTACTGGAAATACTAGCCAGAGCAATAAGACAGGAAAGAGAAATAAAAGGAGCAAAGATAGGAAAAGAGGAAAATTATCATTATTTGCAGATGACATGATACTTTACAAAGAAGATCCCCAAAACTCTATTGCAAGACTCCTAGATATAATAAATAAATTCAGCAAGGTAGCTGGATACAAAGTCAATAGTCAAAAATTGATAGCATTCCTATACCCTAACAACAAAAGTACTGAGAGAGAAGTAAGAGAAGCCACACCCTTTATACTAGCATCCAAAAAAATGAAATAATTAGGAATTAATCTTATGAAAGAAGTAAAAGACCTATATGGTAAAAATTATACTGCCCTGAAAAAGGAAATCGAAGAGGACCTCAGAAAATGGAAAGACATCCCCTGTTCATGGATAGGAAAAAGAAACATTGTGAAAATGGCCATTCTCCCAAAATTACTATACAGATTCAATGCCATCCCAATCAACATACCATTAACATACCTCATAGATTTAGAGAAATCACTCCTAAAATTCATCTGGAACCAGAAGAGACCTAGAATAACAAAGGCAATTCTAAGCAACAAAGGCAAGGCAGGAGGCATCACAATCCCTGACTTGAAATTATACTACAAAGCTACAGTAATAAAATCAACATGGTACTGGAATAAAAACAGACCTGAAGATCAGTGGAATAGATTGGAAGATACAACCACAACCACAAACTCACTCAAACACCTTATCTTTGATAAAGGGGCCAAACATGCTCACTAGAAGAATGACAGTCTCTTTAACAAATGGTGCTGGAAAAACTGGCTATCCATTTGCAGAAGACTAAAACTAGACCCATGCCTATCACCATGTACTAAACTAAAATCTAAATGGATCAAAGATCTAAATATTAAAACAGAAACACTAAAACTGCTGGAAGACAAAGTGGGTAAAAATCTCAAATATATAGTGGTAGGAAGAGAATTCATGAACAAGAACCAAAGTACACGGGAAGTACTTCCCAGAATCAATAAATGGGACCACATCTTATTAAAGAGTTTCTGCATGTTGAAAGAGATTTCCAGCAGAGTGAAAAGAAAACCCACAAATTGGGAAAAAATCTTAATGGACAGTCCCTCGGACAAAGGACTTCTGTTTAGAACTTTTAAAGAATTAAAAATATCAGATCCTTTAAATTCAAAGACCCAATCCAAAAATGGGCATCTGAAATGAATACACAGTTCTCAGATGAAGAAATATGAATGGCAAATAAATACATGAAAAAATGTTCATCATCATTAGTCATGAGAGAAATGTAAATTAAAACCACACTGAGATTGCGAAAGATTGGCCAGGATAGAAAATACTACCAACAAGTGTTGGAGAGGCTGTGGGGAAAAAGGTACTATTCTGCACTGTTGGTGGGAGTGTAGACTGGTGTAACTACTGTGGAGGTCAGTCTGGAGATTCCTCAAAAAGCTGGGTCTGGAGGTCCCATTTGACCCAGCTATTCCACTTCTAGGCATATTCCCAGAAGATCTGAAAACATCATACCACAGTGATATATGTGCACCCATGTTTATATCAGCACAATTTGTAATAGACAGATCTTGGAAGCAACCTAAGTGCCCATCAACTGAGGAATGGATAAAAAAAGTTGTGGTATTTCTATACAATGGAGTACTACTCAGCTATAAAGAATGATCACATTGAGATATTTATAAATAAATGGATACGACTTGAGACCATACTCATAAGTGAAATAAACCAAACTCACATGTGTAAATACCATATAGACTCCCTAGTATGAGAGTTGGTAAGAGTATATAAGATTTTACGGTAATCATGAATCCCCATCTCATAGCTTTGAAGCCTTTCAATGTTTTCTTTCATCAGTTGGAATGGTTTTATTCTGTTTTGTTTGACTTTATTATACATGATGCTATGAACAGCTGTTTTGAAGAAAACAAAACATTATGACAGCTATTGCTGATTTAATACCGTCCTTCTTAGAAGTCCTACCAAGCCTCTATTCTATTTCCATTGGTTCTATCTATCACATTGTGTCTTATTGGGATTTTAATATGTGTGAAAGTATAAACAAAATTTTTTATTGAAAATGAGACATTATAGTACCCATTGATCATTCTCTGTTATTCGGTTCAGAATGCCCTATAATTCTTTCACTCTTTGAATGTTTTTATACTTTTTTATTATGTTTGATATTATTGTATTTGAAATTATGCTCAACTATAGCAGAGAAAGAAATATTGTGATAGCTATTGTTAATGTCCGGTTGTCCTAATATTAAGTATTGTGTTGCCTATGCTGTCCAGTTCCGATCTGCTCTGTACTGACCTCTTCTGTCCTATTCTCTTTAAAATAAAATGGAAAAAAAAATTATTAGCAAGACCACTGTGGTTTGTCTGCTGTATTTTCTTCTGTGAGTGTTGTAGTTTGAGGATTTGCAGTTTTACATACATAATCTATTTTGAATTCCTTTTGTGAGAGATATGTGTACTATTTCAGACATTTTTATGTTGACAGTTAGTTTTTCCAGCACCATTTTATGAGGGTACCCTTCTTTCTCTGTTACATATTGTTAAGACCCTTATTAAACAGTAATTCACTGTATATGTGTTAGTTTACTTTTGGGGTCTTGGGTATTTTCCATTGTGTCTCTTTTTGATGCCAGTACTGTAATATTTTGACGATTATCACAATGGAGTTGGAAATTAGTGCCAAGACTCAGTGTTTTTCTGTCTCACACACACTAGTGCTTTTGTTACTCAGTCTTACATTCCACATGAATTTTAGGGGTATTGTTCTATTTCTGTGAAAAATGTTATCAGAAATTTGATAAGGATTGCATTATATCTACCTGTCTAGCTGTCTGTCTGTCTGTTTATTATTTATCATCTATCTATCTACGTATCATCTATATCTATCTATTGATTTGGAGAATGTGAACATTTTAAACAATATTACTTATTTTGATCTATAAAGATAGAATGTTCTTGTCGATTTCTATATTCTTCTATTGCTTATATCAATGATTCTCAGTTTTCAGCTGGTAAAGTTTTCATCTCCTTGGCAAAATTTGTTCTTAAGTAATTGTTTCTGATTGTAACATAAATAGTGTAAACTTGTTACATTTTATTGGGATTGCCAGCACTGGTTCCATTTAGTCTATTTCAATTTTGGCCTTTTCGTGAAATATATATATATATATATATATATATATATATATATATATATATATATATACTTACATGTATATGTGTGACATGCATCTAAAAGAGATCTATATACACATGCAGAAAAGTATTGCTCTCCTTCTTATTTAACCAAAAATATATTTCTATATATATTTCTACAAAATATAAAATCTAAAACAGAAATGTATATGAGGTACAATAAACACAATCTTATCACACAGATATAAATTCTGTTTATTATACAAACATATAATAATGTTTTAATGTATTAGAATTCTGATGAATATTGACCTTAATGACTTTTCAAAATCTATTTACTAGTGCATATTTGATATACACAGTGACTACATCCATAAGGAATCTATACTTGTACACAATATATATCTTAATTCTTATTTTTCCCAGACCCTTTCTTTCAATCTCCTCCTCCTCATTTATAAAAGTTTTGTTTCCATTTTTTCCTTCTATTCTCCTTTTAAGTTGTCCCTTTCCCCTTCCTTCACTTCTACCTCCTCCCTCCTTGTTCCCCTGACCATTCCAATATGTTCTTCCTGCTTCTTAAATCATTCATAGTACATTGTCAAATATTGTCCTTTTTTCTTTTTTTTCATTTTGCATTTCTTTCCTACAATGAAGTTTATAAATCGTTTTTAAATTGTCTTTACTAAAGTATTCTTGCACTTGTTAACCACTTCTGTCCTATTGTCTGAATCGTATTTCATTCAACAATTTTTACTCAAAAAGCAGAGGTACCAAGAATTTAACGATCCTTGATAGAATGAACAATCTTTATTATTTATTGCAGCAATTTTCAATTCACAACTGTCTTGCTCATTCTATACTCTTTAGAGTATTTTCTTATGGTTTCTTCAAAATTTATCTTTAATAATGATGTTTTAAGCACTAGATCTCAAGGAATTTATTTTGGTATGTGACACTATGTCAGTCTAACCTAATGTTTTTGTTTAATTTTTCTCAACATCATTTCTAATACACTATTATTTTGTCATAAACTTAGATGTGTCTTAGAGCTTACTGATCTTTTATTTCTTCTAGGAGTTAATTAGAAAGTAGTAAATTCTACATCATTGTTTTATTATTGACTCTTTTCATTCAACATTTTGTCATCAGGCCTGTGCAATAGATTTGTATATCCACAAGCACAATTCTCATTTCCCTATTTAAACATTTTCATAAGCAACATTCTCAGGTACCTATCTTTGATGTGAACTAAAGAATAAATCTGTCAAGGAAAAGTAGTAGAACTGTGATTGAGCTCAAGTTAAGCACATGTACTTATTTTGGAAAAAATAATCTTAGAATATTCAAGTTTTATATGGAGACATATGTTTGCCCCTGAAAGTTTTATGTTTTGCCTATTTTGATTTCACATTCTTGTTTGAATTATTACTATTGTAGTATATTTTTACTAATGAAAATGAGTACCTTTTGGCCTAATATATTGTCCCCTTTCTTATTTTTGGTCTCCAAGAAACAAGTGGTCTTACAGACAGTGATTTTCTAAATTTTGCTACATTCACAAAAAATTTAGAATTATGCAGATCTTGGATTTTGATCCAAGTATCTTGGATTTTAAGAGATACATTACTTAAAATGTTATCTTTTCTCATTCTTCTCTAAATTTTCTCTACATCTTGAAGATCAGAATTCAGAACCTTGTTAAATAATAAAAAAATGTCATATATCCTTATTTTATTTTCTTAGTAAAAACTAAACTTACAGTATTTCACTGGGAATGGAAATTAAGTTTAATATAAATTTTCTTTATCATATCAAGCAAGTATTATTCTAATTGGATTGTTGAGCTGTTCACTAGATATTTTAAAATCTTCAATGAGTATTCAGTTTTGTTAAATTCCTTAAAAGCATCTGTTAAGTTTATTAGTGTTCTTTTATTGCATGATTCAATGTTCCCTTGTACAAAGAGATGTCCTAATATTTAATTTCCTCACATTCCTGGCATTAATACTAGATAGAGGTGGATTTTTCTTTTAATATATACAGATGAATTCAATTTGTTAACATTTTATTAGTCTATCTTTTTTATGCTAGCTCCATCAGCTTTTGTTTTTATTTTATTTTGTGAAATAATCTGGATAGCTTTTAAATTCTTTTTATGTTTTGTCAGTAAGTGTTCTTAGAAACTTAATCAAAAGTTCTGTAGTTTTTTATGGAGATAATATTTTGATGACTTTCATTTTCTTATGCTTCTCAGTAGATATTCTACATATTCTGGTTTGGTTGTTATTTGAGTCAATTTTCACCCTAATGCTTTTTTAATTTTTCTTTCTGATGAACTTCTTGATTTGAAAATAAATGTATATAATATACTGTTCCCTGCAGTTTTACAAGCATCAGTTCAAGGCATTTTTGCCATATTTTCATAGTATATTTTTAAATTAAAATGACTGGAGTTTTGTCATATTTTTCTTCCCACATATGTATTAACTTGTTGTTTTTATTATTATATTCCTCTGAGTTATTTCATTTTGGTAATTTATCCAACTTCTGGGCCCAAATAGTTATTACATTTATTTTCATTTTTTCAGGTTTTAGTAAACATACATAAAGCTATCCATTTGAGCCCATTCTGCAGCTAGATGAATTCTTTATTTTCATTATGTTTTTAAATAATCACCATTCATCAATTAAATCATTATTGATTTAATACCTTTCTGTTCAAGTACAGTATTTTTGTAAAAATATACTAAAATTACAGTTAGAATTTTAATTTTCTCTTAGAACAACAGATTCTAAGAGACTTTTCCTCCTTTTAAAGTGTTTAGATTTTATCAGTTCAGAATTTTAAAATTTGTATTATTAAGACTTAGCTTTATTGCATTATCTATAGGACAACTATCTAAACATACAAGTTTTGGTTTAATACAATAGTCGTCTCATTATGTGAGATGCATACATTTGAAGAGTTCTAGTTAACGCCTAAAAGCACAGATAATAATGGAATATAACATTATATATATATATTTATGATAAAGTTTATCAATTAGGCACATGAAGAGTTTATGATTAACAAATAGCAAAATAGAGAAATTATAACAAAATCACTATACCACTTACTCTTGTGCTGTTGAGTCACTATTAAGTAAAATAAACCTGGCTTGAACACAAGCCCTGTGATGTCTGACTGTCAGTTTGAAAACTAAGACAGGTACGGGTCATGGACAGGAGGTGAATGCCGTGTGGAAACTCCGCAGAATGGGATGGGGCAGGAGAACTCAAAATGTCATCACACCACACCGAAAAGCACACAATTGAAAACTTATGAATTCTTTTATTCCTAGAGATTTCTATTTAATGTTTTGAACTATAGTTCACTATGAGTAACTAAAACCATAGAATGTGAAACTGCAGAAAAAGCAGAATGACCAAGCATAATGAATTTTTGTAAATATTTCATATGTGACCATACAGAGGGAAAAATCTCTTTCCTGCTTATTCAAATTTACTAATTATATTAACCAATAACTCTTAGTGGATTTCCAAAGGCTAAGAGACCTGTGTTGCAACATAAATAACCACACTGCATCTGAAAATGTGTTATTTTAAATGTTCATTGTCATTTCTAAATTATACTCAACACAGTAGAATAAAAATTTTCATACTATATTTTTTGGGCCTGTAATAATTTTTCCTAAAGTTAATATTGTCATTTTTTTGTTACTATGTTTTCTGGAAAGCCCAGGGCCAACAAATTATCTTTATATATGAATAAATAGTAGTAGAAAAATAAAAGGCTTACAGGCAGAAAAAGGGTACCACCACAGAGGAGCTCCTTGGAATTGCCCTCATTTCTGGTTCAGAATAAGCCTGGGGTTCTGGGAAAGAGGGTGATAAATAAGAGATTTTTGTCTCTATTGTTCTGGAAGGTGAAATAATTTTGATCCATTGTGCAAAAACCTGAATACTGGTTTACTTTTTTCTTCACTCTGTTTCTTTGACCTCATTAACCAAGGAAATACACTTTATCTCTGGCATCAAATTCTTAGCCAATCTTAGTTTTCAGTCTGCGAATTCACCTACATATTCAGCCCTGTCACCGCAGAAGATCGGTTGTATCAGAGACTGTTACTGCAGTGTTATTGAAAAGCTCAGTAGGTATTATGTTCATGTCTTGACATGAAAATTGCATAAACGATATGCAAAATAATTGTAACATCATCTGGTTGTATTTTGATAATATGATTTCCCATGATCTTGAGTTGTTACTTAATAAGTGTTGAAGTCATTAGGAAGTGTTTTCTGAAAAATATCTCCACATTACATGTTCTTTGCTTTTCAGTTCCAGACAACTTTTGAGAAATAATGAACATACAGGTTTTTATAGATTCCCAAGTGAAATAACTAGTTCAACACTTCAGTATTTGAGACTGTACAGGAGGTAAATAGGAAGAAATGTTAAGAAAATATTTTTTCACTTACCAAAAATACCAGAGATGTGATGTATGCTTCACAGCGACATTGGAATTCTGGCCATTTTTCTTCATTTAGGAGTGCTAGCTGCTACCATGAGTCAAGTAAGTGAGACTATGGGCCTACTTTTCACAGTTACATGGAATTTAGAACATATACCTATACCTTTAGTGATTTTTCACCTATATTTTAAGTAGCTTGAAGTGGTCCCTTTATTTTAATTCCATAAGGATGTTAGAAAGATTTTGCAAAGGAGAAGCTCCTAACAGCATGAAGAAGCACAGACACCTTTCCTCCATGTAGTTTATAGGAAACACCAACTGCTTCACGTAATTATCTAAAAGGGGAGCAAAACTCCAATCTCAACAGAGCCTCCAACAGAGATGCAGAATTGTTTAGGTACCTCCATTTTCCAAGAGCCTTGAGTTACTTCAACAATTTGGTAACTTGGATGTGAACAAAATCACAAGTCAGTAAACTCTTAGCGGGGCTTTTGGGATGTATTAGTGTAGCAGATGAGGCAGCGGAATTGTACAGAGATGAAGCCCCCATCTCCCTTCTTCCAATCAAGCACATGGTGATGTCAAGTGGAGAGGATAAGAGGCACAGAGAAGGGTGGTGGAGAGAAACTGGGAACATGAATTGTGATTGGTGATGAGTCCATGCAGGCATGTGATAAATATGTGGGTGTGCTTATATGATAGGGGAACACTGATAAAACTGGATAGAAAGTTACACTGTTTGTGTGGACAGTCCATACACCCCAGTATATCCAGTGATGCAAGAGGTCAAACCCAAAATTAGAAAAATGACCCTTTTGATCTATATGCTGCCAATCTTAAGTTAAAACAATAAATGGAATCGCTAAAGGATCACTGGAGAGGATTCTGTCACTAAACTCCGGGGGGGGGGAATGATACTGGATGGCAAGACTGTCAAAATGCAAGCTGGACATCCATCACTTAGGCAAGCATTTGCTCCAGAGATATCTCTTCCAGGCTCCACCTCCTCAGCATCAGACACTTTTGTCTCTGGAGATAATAACACTAATCTTAAAAGACTTTTTGTTAAGACTCATTAAGGAACTTCCAAAAATCCCCTCTGAGTAGAATATATATATATATATGCACACACTGGCTTACAAGTTCTCAGACTGCCTTAGAAACACAAATGTCTGTTGACCTCAAAGCAAAGTTTCTTACAAAGCTAAAGTATGACAATTTTTAGAAAATTAACAAATATAGGAAAGAAAAAAATGAAAATCCTCAAACTAATTACTATGTCAGCGCTTGTCAATGATTTGATGGACATCCTTCTAAAGCTTTCTCTATAATATATGGATATATATGTATGACAATATATGTATATAATTTACACATAAATGGGATCAAAATATTCATGCTGTTTTACAAGCTGTTTTTTTCAACAATATGCCAAAAGGATTTTTTAAGACAATGTACAGACAGACACACATACAGAAAATCTTCTTTAAGACTCATTTAGTAATCTATTATGTGAGATTTTTAACAATGTTATTTAACTAGTTTCCTACTGATAATCAACTAGTTTTCCTCTACCTTTTATAATGGTAAATGTGTTAGTTAGAATTCCATCTGTTATGGCTTATGTCTAGATGTATCCCCAAAGACTTGTAAAGTCATAAGCAGGGCTTTTTAGAGGTAACTATGTCTACAATGTGTGATGCTGCAATTAAGGGTGTGTAATCACTAAATCAGTCCATTGATTGATTTGATACTTGCCCTAAGTCAAGTAGTATAGATATAAATAAAAGTAGCAGAAAGAACCTGCTACGGTCACTTGTGGTTCACTTATTTGCTTTTGCTGTCTTCTGCCTGCCATGAAATGTTGCCCCTCTTCCATGCAACCTTTCCTTGGAGCCAACCAATTATGGTTTAAAACCTCTACAAGCTGTGAACTGAATAAACTTTTATTCTTTTAACTTTGGCTGTAGAGTATTTTGTCTCAGCAATGAGAGAAAAGTAACTATGACACCATTAGTATAACATAATACCAAAGATAATTCACTTCTAAAGAGGTTTATTTTATTTGGGGGATTTTAAACTCTTTTGCATAATTGAGCAGAACTATCATTTTCAGACCACTAGTGGGGGTACTAGAAGGCAATGGTGGGGAGCATATGGCAGAGCAAACTGCCATGGCCAGGAACCAAAAGACAAAAAGAGGAAATTCCCAGGCTACCACAATTCCCTCCAAGGTCACACCCCTCTAATATAGTACCTTTAAGTGGGTCCCACTCCTTAGTTGTTCTGCCACTTTCCATTAGTGCCATTGCGATCATCAGCTTTCTATCACTGTGACAAAATACTTGAGAAAAACAAAGGAAAAATTATTTATTTTTAGCTCATGGTTTCAGAGGACATAGTCCATGATGATTTGGCGTCATTGCTTTTAGGCCTGTGGCAAGGCTGAAACAGCATGATGAGAGAGTATGGCAGAGGAAAGTGCAAAGTTACTTTCTTTATGGCAGTGAGAAGGCAGATGCAGTGAGTCAGAGAGTGACATAGACAGAGAGACAGAGACAGAGACAGAGACAGAGACAGAGAGACAGAAAAGAGAGAAAGGGAGACAGAAGACCAGGGACAAGATATAATTTCTAAGGACATGGTACATGTGTGCTTCCAAGCATTCACTCCCTAGAAGATCTCATCTCCTATAGTTTCCACCATCTCCAATAATGTACTCAGCTATGAATCCATGAATAGATTAACTCATTGATGAGGTTAGAGTTCCATGATCAAATCACTTCCCAAGGCTCCACCTTTGAATATTGCTGCATGAGGGACCAATTCTTTTACATGTGAGCCTGGGGGAGACTCCAGATTCAAACTGTAACAATACTGGATACCAAGACTTTAGCATATGGGC
The DNA here is from genome assembly GCA_004027295.1 of Dolichotis patagonum. NCBI lineage: Eukaryota > Metazoa > Chordata > Mammalia > Rodentia > Caviidae > Dolichotis > Dolichotis patagonum. The sequence goes on from PVJX010043501.1 coordinate 11,672, forward strand.
TCCAGGGGAACATTCAACAAATTTGCTTTGCCATACATGCTCCACCATTGCCTTCTAGCACCTCCACTAGTGGTCCAAAATTATTAAATTGAGCATTCTTTATGTAGATGTCTTTATGTACATGTTTCCTTAGAAAAGGCTTCTAGGAATCTTTTAAGTCAAAGGACAGCACCTGAAACATTTTCATATTGTTGTATTTCCCTCCAAAAGAGTGTTACTAATTTATATCCCCATGAATGTCATGTGTCCTCCCCTCTAGCAGAAAATATGACATGGTTGGAACTCAAAATCATGAGTCCATTATGAAAATCAAAATCGTGGAAGAAGAGGAAAATGATGATTTGAAATGACACCATAGTTATGGCACTGTCCAAAAGGTAAAATATCATAGGGAATCCAAGCTTGTAGCTTTCTGGATAGAGTCCATACTATTCCAAGTATTCACTTTTATCATTTTCTTTGGTTTAAATAAGTTGCAAGCTCCTGCTTATCGTCATGGTTATGAATAAAGCTTAAAGAATATGAAGCTAGTGGTACTATGTATGTCGCCAGGTCACATGCTACAAACAATTGACCTAAATTACCATATATCTACACCCACTACATTTGAAGACAAAATTTTGAGAATACTGAAATTATCAAAGCATAATTTGACTGATAAAGGATTTCTCTATCTGTATAGTGAAAAATCTCTATATTACATGCCATTCAACCTTTAACTCCTTAGATATCAATAAATAATATTTCCTAAAACTGTTTACTTTAGGACTCCAGAACAAGATCGTGGACTGGTAGGTAGCAAGACAGAGACCCTTTCTGAGAGAGACAACTCAAATGCCAGAATAAAACACCCTGGAGAGACCCAAACAGAGAGAGATGGACTCTCACAACTCATGAAGAAACTAAAGTGCAAAAATCCGCTTGAATATGAGGTCCTGGGGCTACTATTAGTGAAGATAAGATTAGCGAGCACAGCACCCTCCTCGAGCCGCCTGAATTCCTGCCCGATCTGAGCAAGCGATCCGTGCCGAAGCGACTGGCTTGAGCCGCCAGAGTGTGGAGCTGAACAGCCCTGCATGTGGCTCACCCAGACCAGCCCTGCATGCGACCCACCCAGAGGCACCGTGAATTCCCACCACAGCCGCGCTGAAGTCGGAAGTCAGGCAGCCCAGCAGTTCTCGGGGACGTGGTGAGTGATGGGAATAAGACCCTCCCACGGGAAAGGGGAAACCAACTGGACGGCATGTTGGATTTGGGCAGGACAGCCTTAATTCCATAAGGAAGTGGCTTCAGCTGGTTGCTCCCCTCACCAAGCAGATTGGTGGAATCTGCTTGGACTAGGCCGCGCCCCTGAGATCAGTGCACACTGACGCAGTGAAGGCCTGCAAAGGTTGACTGGCCCAGAAGGGAGGAGCTAGCGCACACTGCCCGTGGGTGAACTCTAATCTCTGATAACCTATTGAAGAGGGCTAAAGCTCCTAGCCTGTGCCCTCTAGAGGAGCCTTAACCAACAAGAAAAGGGTCTGGGAATTACACTGTACACTTATATGGAAGGAACCAAAAATGTGATGAAAGGGAGAAATAAGAAAACACTCCCAGCCCCCAACCCTGAGAACATTGATCCAGGAAAGGCAAATACAAAAGAGATTGAGGGCAGCAAAAATGCAACATCAAACACAGTGTTAGCGGACATAAAGAGATATCTTCAGGACCTTGTAAGCGGGACCAAAACTGAAATATTAATTCAAATTAAATAAGAGATAAGTAGATTAATCAAAGAAGGGCTGGGTACCTCTCAAGAAGACACAGACAGAAGAATGGAGGAACACAAATGGAGAGAAAAATTTAATGAAGAATTCAGGAAAAACCTAGAATTCATGAAGCAGATTCAAAGAGATTATCAGGAAACTAAAGACTCCATAGAAAGCTGGCAAAACTGCTTGAAAGAAACCAAAGATAGACTATCAAAAATTG
>PVJX010043502.1:0-13643 GCA_004027295.1 Dolichotis patagonum
CTCTTTGGACATGCAGAAACTCTTTAATAAGATGTGGTCCCAGTTATTGATTCTGGGAAGTACTTCCTGTGTACTTTGGTTCTTGTTCATGAATTCTCTTCCTACCCCTATATCTTTGAGGCTTTTACCTACTTTGTCTTCCAGCAGTTTTAGTGTTTCTGTTTTAATATGTAATATTAAGATACATGTATGTAGTACATATATACATTATATTATTATATTATATTATTTGATTTTTTATACTTTGAATATATATTTTGAAACAGCAGCAGAGGTGATCATCAATCAGGAAAGGTAACTGAATGAAGGGGAAAAGTTGAGGACCAATAGCAGGAGAAAAGCATGGCAGAGATGACCCAATGCATACTGGTTGCAACTATAAATTTAGATGGCCTCAATTCAGCAATAAAAAGAAACACAAGTAGACTCAAGCAAGAAATAAGATCCAGCATGTCAGGGGATTTAGCTCAGCAGTGTAAATGCCTGCCTGGGAAGTGCAAGTTCATGAGTTGAATCTCCAGTATCAAAAATAAAAAAGTGGTTCAAAGAAATAAGATCCACCAATATATTGTATACAAGAAACACATTTAACTCAAATGTAAATTCATACACTAAAAATAAAAGGAGAAAAAACAATTGTTTCATATGACAGAAGACCAGAAAAAATCAAGGGTAACTTGCCCATCAACTGCAGAATGTATTAAAAAGGTACAATATTTTAACACTGTGAAAAGCAACCTATCTATAAAGTAGAATAATTTCAGGGGTCTTGTAAGTAAATAGATGCAACTGGAGATCATGCTCATGGGTGAAATTCATACGAGTGAATATCTAGTTATCTCCCTAGTACAAAACCTGAAGAAGTTAGGTGATATCCAAAAAGCACAATAGATATTATAAAAGTGGTAGGGGAGGAAATGCCTATAAAGGGAAAATCATAACCACAGTTAATTTCCTATTGTCTTGTTTTGAACTCTGATACAATTTTCATAATTTTGTTAGGTGTGGGGTTTTTAGTTTCATTTTGTTAGATTTTGCTGTGTTTCATGGTAAGGGCAGCTATTTTGAAGATAATGGAATGTATTATGGGAACCATTGTTGATTTCCTATTATTTTTTAAGTACTATAATGCTTTCATTCTTTATTTGATGGTTTTTATTCTGTTTTATTTTGTTTGATTTTATTGTGTGTTATAGTATGGACAGCTATTTTTTGTTTACTTTTTTTCTTATTTTAAAGAGAATAAAAGCAAATCAGAACACAACAATGCAAGTAAAAGAGCACATCCAACAAGACTGCACAACTGGACATCAACAGTAGTGACCATAATGTCTCTTTTCTTTGACATAATTGAGCATAATTTCTGACAGAATAATATCAAACATAACAAACTCACTCCAAACCCCCTTTGTCTCTCTTCAGACAGAAGTTTCTTTCTCTCAATAAATGTATTCTACTCTTAAAAAAAAACATTCAAAAGAATGAAAGCATTACAGGACTTCAACACCAAATAATAGGAAATGAATAGTAGCTACTATTATATGTTATTTTTCTCAAAAAATTTGTTTATACCATCACACATAATATAATCAAACAAAGCACAACAGGATAGAACCAGTCAAAACAGGAGAACAAAACATGAAGACTTCAAAACAAGATGATAGGAAATGAGCAATGGCTGCCATAATGTCTCATTTTTTTCAAAATAGCTGTTCATACAATCACACATAATAAAATTAAACAAAGCAGAATAAAACCAATCAAATCAATGAATGAAAGCATTATAAGAATTCAAAGCAATATAATAGGAATCCAGGATTACCATAAAATATCCTATTATATTCAAAATAGCTGCCCCTAGCATCTGACAGCATAAAATCTAACAAAACAAGACAGAGCAAAACCAAACCTAACAAAATTGTATAAACAATGCAAGAGTTCAAGACAAGACAATAAGAAATTGACAATAAGAAACTTTCCATGTTTCCCTCGAATGTGTTCCCTACCCTTTTCTCTTACATTAACTCTTTTGCATTTGAATCTCATTCACTCCTGTTTCTTATGCTTGGGTTCACATGTATGAGTTCGAACTCTTCAGGTCATGAACATGATCTCTAGTTGCATCCATTTAGCTATAGGAGCCTTGAGATTATTCTACTCTATAGCTGGGTAGCTTTCCACTGCAGGAAAATACCATAACTTTCTTATCTATTGTGCAGTTGATGGGAAAGTTACTCTTGCTTTTTTTTTTTTTGGTCTCTTGTCACATGGAACAATTGCTTTCTCTACTTTGATTTTCAATCTATGAATTTGCCTTCCAGTTTGATGTGTTTCTTGTATACAGTGTATCACTGGGTCTTGTTTCTTGATCCACTCTCCCTCTGTTTCTTTTTATTGCTGACCTGAGGCCATCTACATTAATAGTTACAATCAGATACATTGGTTTGTCTCTGCTCTGCTATCTTGTTTTTGGCCCTCCACTTTTCCCCTTCATTCAATTGCCTGTCTTGTTTGGGGATCTTCCTCTGCTGCTTTCTGGAAACAAGATCATCTTTATCTCTCTAGAATATTCTTTAGCACTCTCTGTAGGGTTGGTTTGGTAGTCATGAATTCCTTCAGTTTTTCTTTATCATAGAAGTATCTTATTTTTCCATCATTTTGAAAGAGTTCTTCAGGGTACATCAATCTGGTTGGAAGATATTTTGTTTCAGGATTTGAAAGACTTCACTCCAAACTCTTCTTGACTTGACGGTTTGTGATGACAGGTCTTCTGTGGTTCTGATTGGTTTTCTGTTATAGTTTATATGTCTCTTTTCTTTAACAGCTTTTAATATTCTGTTGTTGTGCTGAATTTCTGCGATTTTGATTATTATTTGTCTGGGTGTGGATTTACTTTGGTTATGGCTAGTTGGAGTCCTATATGACTCACTTATCTGCATTCCAGGTCCATTTCCCGTATTTGGGAAGTTTTCTTCTATGACTTCTGTGAATATTCTTTTAATTTTGTGTTGACCTCTACTCCTTCTTTGATACCTATCACTCTCAAGTTATGCTTCTTTGCATCATCTTACAGCCATTGAGTTATTATTTCCTGATTCTGTGTTGTTTTTAAGAGATCTTTTCTTTCACGATCACTAGCTGCAATCCTGTCTTCAAGGTCTATCTTCAGTCTCTTTCAATCTGATTTGCCAGCTTTCTATTGAATTGTTAATTTCCTGCATCTCTCTTTGAATCTGTTTCATGCATTGTAAGTCCTTTCTACATTTATTCAAGGTTTTCATCATTTTCCTATGCTGCTCTTTACTGTCTGTGTCTTCTTTACACCTGCTGAACAATTCTTTCAGTGTGTTTGTGATTTCTTCTTTTACCTGAGACATTATTTCTGATTTGACTGTTTTACAATGTTACGAAGTTGTTTGCTTACTTCAGTTGTTGTCTTCTCAGAGATTTCAGGTATGTGACTTCCATTTTCTTCCATGACCATATGTCCCATACTTATTGTGTGTGCTAGAGGTTTTCATTTGCCTTTTGCTCCTTTGTCTTGACATTCTACTGAGTTCTTTCCAACAAGCTGGTTGTGGGGCCCCAGGCACTTCCCACATTGGCTGCCCCTAAGCAGCGTAGGGGGATGGGACAGGCACCTGGGTTCCTCAAATTCCAGATTTACAGTGAAGTAGCAGGTTGAAGTGAGCTCTCCAAATCTATGCAGCTACACTGGGACTTCACTGATGATCAGGGGTGCATGTAGGTGCAGCTGATTCTCTCAGCCTGTGTGTCTACACTGGAACACCCATGATGGTGGCAGACAAACAGGGATGTGTTTGTCTGATTCTGCTAGTGGATGATGGCTGTCTGAGAGAACCAAGGTCCTCAAATGGTGGCTTATGTATGCTCAGGGCTTACATGACTGTGCATCCCTGCTCCTGCTGACCACCTGCATGAAGAAGCCTTCCGGTGGCAGCTCCCTGAAAGTGAAGGTGGATCTGCTGATACCCTCTGTCCATACTGGCCACCTGTAGGACATGGCCTGTTGGTGGTGGCGCACAGTGGGCAAAGGTGAATGTGTCTGTCTCCTTCGGCCTGTGCTGTGTTTGCGGAGAGAAAGGGCCTTTGTGTGGGAAAATTGGAAGGGTCTTCTGGTTCTCTCTGCCCATGCTGGGCACATGGATGTAAGGGCCTCCGAGTGGCAGCACCTGGCAGGTAGAGGCAGGTTTTCCAAGAAATGCTTTTCTTAACTTGCCTAAATTTTGAAGGTTTCCACACATTAGGGGTTGGCCCTGTTGTATTTTGGTCTGTGGTAAAAGAACACAACACACCAAGTACACATGACAAAAGCTTCTCACTTCTTGGTGACCCAGAAGCAAAAAGAGCTGGACAGTTATTTTGAAGAAAACAGAAGACATTATAGTAGCCATTATTCATTTTCTATTATCTTGTTCTGAAGTCTTGTAATGTTTTCTTTCTTTTGTTTTGATTTGTTTTAGTCTGTTTTGTATTGTTTAATTTTAATATATGTGATGATATGGACAGTTATTTTGAAGACAAGAGGCATCATGCTAGACATTGTTGCCTTCCTGTTGTCTTGTTTTGAAGTTCTGTACTGATTCCATTGTCCTGTTCTGATTTGTTTTATTCTTTTTTGTTTTGTATTATTTTCTTTTAATGTATATATTTAATATTTTAAATATATATATTTCATATATATATGAAATAAATAATATAGAATCTAAGATGTAAAATTAAAATGGTGATCATTCACTTTGAGGTACTAAAATCAACCTTCTCACACCTGAACACAGGACTGCACACTTTGACATGTGTAATACTTGTGATGCACATATTCATTCTGCCTCTACTACTTTGTGTCAAAATTATTGCCAATATTTTATACAACATGATATTTCATCTTTGATTGAAGGAGATGTGGACATGCACACAGAGTACTCATGAATATCTGTATTTTTCATCGATTAAAGTAAAACCCATTGGTGTCCATGTGATCGGAATCAAGGACTGACACTGAAAGAGTGAGGTATCATTTGAATGTGGTATTACAAAGTGGAGCCTGGTGATTGTGCAACTTTTATATAGATGAGATTAACCTCTAAGTGAAATTAACATTTGGTCAAGCATTCTCACATAAAACTATAAGTCCAAGTAGTGAAACACTAGACTTGACTTTTAAATAGCTGAGTATTTCTAGGGAACCTGGTGTTTTTCCAGTCCATACAGTAGGTGCTACACTAAGAACTACACATTAGAATTCTCATATAGCATGTGTCACTTGATGTCATATTTCACTACAGCACAAATATTTCATGGCTCTTTTCACTTTAGCTTCCTCACTGTGTAGATGAAAAGGTTGAGCAAGGGTGTACCAATTGTATGAAACACAGCTACCTTCTTATTTAACAGAAAGGTAGTTAGTGGATTTGTGTATGTAAATATACAAGGGCCAAAGAACTTGAAAGCCACAATGAAGTGGGAGATGCATGTGGAAAGAGCTTCTTACCTTCCATCTGTGCTATACTGTCTCAGAGAGAACAAGATAACAATATAGGAGATGAGCAGCATTATGAAACTTATCATGCAAATGGACCCACTGTTAGACACAACTAACAAGTTTATTATGTAAGTGTCCTTGCAGGCAAATTTCAGCAAAAGCTGAAAATCTAGAAATAGTGATCAATCATGCTGAATCTACAGAAGAGCAGTCTCAAAGCCAGGAAAATCTGTGCTCAGCAATGGATGCAGGATGTCACATTGGCAAGGGTCACCAATGCACCACAGACACACTGGATCATGATGGTTGTATACTGCAGAGGCTCACAAATGTCCACATAGTGATCAAAGACCATTAGAATGAGTACAAAGACCTCCACACACCTGAAAAGTTGGGCTGCAAAGGCTTGTATATTGCACTCATCGTAGTAAATTCATCTGAGAAAGGACATCCACAATCAGCCTGGGGTTGTGGTTGTAGAGAAACAAGTATTGGCAAAGGATAAGTAGAAGAGGAAGAAGTGTATGGTACTTGCAAGGGTCTGGCTTGTTTTGTTGGAGCTTTGTTTGTTTGTTTATTTCTTTGTTTGTTTTGGTCACAGGGGATCATACTCATGACCTTGTGCTTTCCAGGCAGGTGCTTATGCAACTGAGCTAAATCCCTGGCCAGGTCTGGTTTCTTTTAAAGGCCACCATAATTATGAAGTTCTTCAACAGCGTCATAAGAATCAAGAAGATCCCAAATACTGTCTTTGGCTTTCTAGTATTTTGTGTCAAACTAAGCAGAATGAATTCAGTTGCACTATTACTCATCATCATCTCTGTGACCATAGGTGGGATGCTACTGACAATTTAATATGCAGAGAAAAAAGAAACTACATTCTGAAGAGACCCTGGGATGAAAAGTGAATTTCTGGCTTCTGTTTCAACCTATGCCATCTTGAACCTTCTTGGTGGTGAGCAGAATCCCCCACACCATGAATCTTGTAATTGTGAGTTACCCAAGCCTCGGCATGATTTATCTGTTGATGTAGAAGCCCTCTGGCCTGGACCAAAGCTTTTTCATTTGTGAATAGAAAACATGTATCCCTTAATTGTCTGGATTATTACCTCATTTAAAGGTGGAATAATTTATCATTTCTTTTTACTGTTGGGTTCATTCTTTTGTAAAGAAGGCTTCTTATATACAAAAAAGGACTACTCGCTTGCCATGGTGGTTCAGGTGTGTGATTGTATCACTCTAGGAAACTCCCAACCTCAAAACTATCCTGGGAAGTGCACTAACTTAATGAGACTCTATCTCAAAAAAAACTATTTACAGTGCTGAGGATATAAATCAGTGTGAAAGTCCTAGTTTCAATCTTCAGTGCAGAAGAAGAAATTATGAAAATAAATACTTGTCCTACCTTATATGTATTTTAGAAGAATTTTACAAAATGTATACTCACACATATGTACATGAGTTTCATATATTAGGCATTTTATCTCTATACTTTGAAGTCTGCAGAACACTATTTTAATAAAATTAAATAGTAATATTATTGGAGAATACTGCTTGATGGAAATCTTAGCTCTGTTCACATTTTTTGGAGCAGTGATCCCTGACTCCTGTAGTATCTTGGATGATGTATGCTTTACAATGAACCTATTCTGATAATCTATTTCCTATCCATGTGTTCAAAATACATGCTTACAGATAGTGATATTACAATAGAAGTCTGAATAATTCCTCAAAATTGACATAATTCAAGAAATTGCATTTTATCCTCTTTTCATTTAAATTTACAGTTTTCTAATGTTTGAATTTCTGTGCTTGTCTGTCAGAGCAGTTATAAAACATCCAATATGATTGTAACATCAGTTGTATTTTTTAATCACTTATGTCTCTTTTTAGATGTATGTCCTGAATTTCACAGAGCACTGTTTTGAAACATTATTTGTAATTGAAATCATTCCATAATTCCAATATAGAATTTTGTGATTTTCCTATTTCAAGACTTATATATAACTAAAATAATCATACAAGATCACTTTATATTATGATTTAAAATTAGAATTGACATAACTATTCTTAGGTTACTATACTTATTATAGCTTAATTGACAATTTAATAGTACAATAACATATACATTTTTCTTAAAAGCATTGCTTTAACCACTTACTTAAATACTTGTGTTTCCCATTTTAATGCTACTAAATGATTCTACAAGTAACTTTAGAATGATATCTCAAATATGCAACACATTATCATGCTTATTGTTTATGAAAATTACTTTCTGTATTGTGCACTCAATTATTTTTAAGTATATAATTATTATGGGATAATTCCTGGTCATGTTGAGGCACTTAAAGTTAACAGATGAATATGAGAAGAAAAAGTAACATCTTTTGTTATGTATTTTGACCTGTTTTTCTATTAACCAGAAACAACTGCTCTTAACCTCTTATATATACACAGAGACATTTATAATCATGCTTATATTTCTTTATTTGTTTTTTTACATACGACTATAATTTTTATTTTGATCTTCATTTTTCAAAAAATTTCAGACACTTACAAAAAATTATCCTATTTTCATAAAAATTGCCTTTTTAGGTATAAATTTCATTATATACAAAATAATATCATATTTGTTTAAATACTGTCAACCAATTTTTACATTTTTCATTTAGTTTTTCTGAAAATATTGTCATCTCAAACACCTGTAAATTTTATCAGTTCATTTTAGTGATGTTGATATTTTACTAGGATGGATATTCATCTACTAAAATAATATTTATGTATCTTAATAAAAATTGTGGTTTTGGTTGCCCTCTGCTTTATTATTTCTCTTTCACTGTGCCTTTTATTTTATATAGCCCAGTTTGTCAATCTTGTCATTTTACTTATTCCATTGTTAAAATATTTTAAACATATTTATTTCTGCTAAATGTATAGTAGACTAAATGTAATGCATAATTATTTTATTTATTTCTACTACTCTCTAATTTCATAATTCTTTTTATTTTACTTCTCTCACTGCTGAGACAAAACACCCAACACCCAAAGCTAAAGGAGGAAAGGTATGTTTGGCTCACAGTTCATAGAGGTTCAATCCATAGTCCGCTGGTACTTAGGCAGGTGGCATGGCAGAGGGGCATCACAGAGGAGAAAGAGTCCATAACACATAAGGACAGGCAAAAGGCAACATGCAGCAAGCAAGTAACAACTGATAACACCAGTTCTCCTTCTATTCCTTATATTTTACTCATGCTACCTGCCTTTAACATCAGGAGCACTAACACCCAGAGTGGGACGGTTTTAATCCAACTCAGAAGTATGCCTGAGCAATCAGTAGACCAATTTAGTGATCACACACTGGTGATCCCAGTATCACACACACTAGATGCAGCCACCTTTCAAAAAGCCTGAAGACTACATGAGGCTTTCGAGGGGACATCTGGATACAAGCCATGATACTCTGTGCTTCAACTGAAATAAATCTATCAAGAATGGCTGTGGTGAATTGGAAAAATGCTTCTTTTTTCTTGAGTTTTAAATTAAATGTAAATAACAGCATTAATCAAACAAGACAACTTGTGTGGTGGATTCACTAATGGTCAACTTATAATACCAAGCTAAACTGAATCAGTGTGGGGCTTAGTATGGAAGGCCCACCTGAAGATTGTTCCCAATAGTGTAAAAGGACAGCTGTGGGGAAAGATGGTGATCTGTTAATTCTCCTGGAGAAGCTTGTCAGGCTGGCTTTCTTCAAACGAATTCAGTTTTTCTCATCATCAGAGGAATGTGAGCCCTGTCTGTCACTGAGGACAGCAGTCTTTCTCTTCAGGCAGATTTGCTCCTTACTGAGCATCACTTCCTGGCTCCAGTGAAGATCCCGCATCCTGCTGACACAGATCCTTCACCCTCCTGGTGCATACTCTACCTTCTACCAGTGAAATTGGGCCCCCTCTCTGCACAGATTCTTGGTATAGACTTGCATAAGACATTGTTTGGGTTTTTGACCTCCAACTGGACTTGTGGAATATATTGCTGTGGGCATTAGGTCTCTAACTGGATTTGTGCAGGACATTGCTGTGCGACCCAGGCTGGATTCTTTGGAACTCCAGTGCATGGACAGTTCTGTCAAACTCTTTTACACTTGACTTTTAGGGTGAATATTAAAAAATAGACCTATAAATTATATGTCCTTTATTAAATATATTCCCTTGAAAACCCTGACTGCTAAAATGAGGGAAACCCTGTTAAAGCTGAAAATTTTAATTTGAATAAACTCATTGGTAAGGATTTCAATGTGTGTAAATAGATGAAGAAATTAAAATCATATTCCCAGCCAGGTCCTCTGAGATGCAAATATTTAAAACCAGAGTCAGAAGCCTAATAATTGGGCATAAACAAAGGCTGTGCCATTGAGACCTAAATCTCATCTTGCTGCCCACTAATGGACTTAGATTTTAAAAGTCAATTTAGAGTCAGTGAGGTAATATACCTTTCACAAGTGTGCTGAAGGATGGATAATTCAGAATGTGCCAGTGACAGAGACAACATCTCTGTGTTGTGAATGCAAAGGGAATATTCACTTTCATTATGATTATTAGTCCCAGTTTTTTCAAATATATTCTCCCATGTTTCAAATTTATCTCAAATGTTCATTTGACTCAAATATAGCTGCTCTGAAATTATGAAGTTTTCTGAGTAGCATAATTTTATCAGCACTATGGATCATGTATATTTTTTCATGGTAGTCAGGTCAGAATGAGGATTTGAAATTGCTTTGAATTTGTAATTCTAAAAAGAAATATGCTTTGAATTTGTAATTTGTAATTCTAAACAGAAATAGTCCATAACGTATTGTACTATTGGGTGCAATATGACAGGAAAATGATAATAAAACTTTGTAAGTAATTTGGGATCTAGTGATGTGAAAATCAGAGAGGAGAAAGGACATTTGAGAGGAGAGTGATGAGACCATTTCAAAAATAGGAGAAGGGAAATACTGTCAGTAAAATCAAAGTTCAACAGGAAATTAGTAGTCAGTCGTAATTCCAAGAGATGGTAAAAAACCATGATAAAGTAAGTTTTCTTCCTAACCAGAAGTCAAATGCTCAGGTTATGATGCTTGATTTTCTTTTGACTGGCAAAGTATGAATTTTGGAGACACAATAGACATAGAAGAAACTTTAATTAAGTTTTGTTTGTCACATAACAATAAAAATCACTGAATAATCTCTTCAAATTAAATAATGTTTCTGTCTCCATGGAGCATTATTGCTCTCAGTTTGTGTGATCTCAGCAGTTCAGCGGTGCCTCACAGAAGTGCTTTGTCTGTTTTGTGTGGATTTTCTAATTATTCATATACAGAACATAGTGTCTACAAGTAATTGCATCCACTAGGATCAAAATCTCATTCATGTATTGTATTATCATTCCTCTATTAATTTAACTAGTATTAATTAGCTACTATGCAACGTTTCATATAGCTGGTTATTGAACTTATCTATGATCAAGAGCCTAATTCTTTCAAAATGTCACCTGTGTATGGAAGAATTCTAGCTCTCTGTTCCCTGCTCATAGGAACTCTAAGGGAAGTTAAATGGTGAATTCACTCTGCCCCTATCAAAACATGAAAAGAAACGTCATCTCTGTTCACTGTAGAAACATCTCTACAGTCAGTTGTCTTACTATATAGTATTGCCAGAAGGAATAGGCGAACTAAACATTTTTTCCTCTATCATATATTAATTTATTAAATAAAATTTGCATAATGTCTGAAACATTTTGAAATCAGTATGTTAACTGATATAGGAAAGAAAGAGTGAGAGCAAATAGAAAGAAGATTTTATAATTTATTTTTAAATAGACTTGTAATTTGCAAACAATAAAATGCAGCATTTAAAAATGTATTTTGATAAATATATTCAATCACATAATCAAGACCACAGGAGTACATATGTATTAATCTTACTTTTCTTTTTGAAGAACTGGGTTTCATCTTTCATTTTCCTTTTCATTTTCTGTTGCTTTGCCTTTTGTTCTTTACTATCTGGCTTTGTTCTTTGGCTCTCTTTCAATAACAAGAGGGAAGGTCTGTTTCATACCCTTTACTCATACATTGCTGATAATCTTTGGATTTCTTTGGCATGTAGATACATCTGGCCAGTTCCTGTGCATTTATCTATACATGACATTCTCCCGGTGAATTTTTCTGTCTCACATCCAAAGCTCACATTTTCATGTTACATTATGTTGGATTAGGAGTCAACCTAATAGCCTCATTTTAAATTGATCATCAGAAAACACTTTGTTTCCAAACAAGGTTATGTTCACAGGTCCTGGGAATCAGGACTGGAACACAGTAATAGTTTATAAAAAACACATCTTTAAAAGCCACAAACCCTCCCTAGTAGGGATTTGAGAGTGCCTGGATCATGGCTGTATGATACAGGATCTTGGGTGTGTCAACTAGATGAGTCCACTGACTGGATTCCTATAGTTCTGGGTGTGGCTTAATGGGTTTACAGAAAACAAAAGACCTACCATAGATGTGAATGGCACACAAAAATAGGCTTTTAAACCTAATGGAATTAAAAGGGAAAAGAGGGCTTGCTGCTTCTACTTTCTCCTGAGCTGCCATGCATTTTCTTACCTTCCAGGCCCATCTGCCTTGTTGCCCTGCATTGGATTCAGTGAACTATGAACTGAAACTTCTACAGACTATGAGCCAAAACAAACCACATCTTTAGATTGTGAGTTCCAGGTATTTTGTTCCAAACACCTTTTGAGGATATACAATTTGACCCATAACACATCCTATAGAGTGGCCAAAACTGTGGAAAATTTTGAAGGGATTATTACTTCAAGGTTGAGTCCCTACCAACTTCCACTGGAAATTACTGGTGCGTCTGTCTTACTGTCCCTCCAGAAGTGACCCTGCTGTGTGCTAGGTACAGAGTCAACAAATTCTTCTAAGCTAAATGACAAAGAACAGCTGAAGAACTTCATGAACACCAAACCAACCCTACAAAGAATACTGAAAGACATTCTAGATACACATGGGATAAAACCACCAAGCAGGGCAGACAATTAAACAGAATGGAAACCTAAAGACACAACAGCAGAGAGATAGCATGTCAACAATAAACCAATATATAACAGTTACAACCATTAATGTAAATGGCCTCAACTCGCAAATCAAAAGAAACAGACTGGCAGAAGGGATCAAGAAACAACATCCAACCATATGCTGTCTACAAGAAACCCATCTAACCCAAAAGGACACTCATAGACTGAAAGTCAAGGGATGGAAAACAATACTTCATGAAACAGGAAACCAAAAAAAGCAGGAGTGGCAATCCTGTTTGCAGACAATGTGAATTTCAAACCAAGAATGACCCAAAGACAGAAAGAAGGTCACTACATACTAGTTAGGGGAAAACTTCAAGAGGAAGAGATAACGATCTTAAATATATATGCACCAAATTCCAGAGCACCCAGCTATATAAAGCAAATACTAACAGAAATGAAAAATCAAATAAGCAATACTACAATTATAACAGGAGACTTTAAAACACCATTGACCCAAAAGGACAGATCAACTAGACAGAAAATCAGCAAAGACATAACAGAACTCAATCACACCTGTGAACAAATGGATTTGATAGATGTATACGGAGTGTACTATCCAAAAACATCAGAATACACCTTCTTCTCAGCAGTACATGGGACATTCTCTAAAATAGACCATGTACTAGCCCACAGAACATATTTAAGTAAATGCAAAGGAATTGAAATTATCCCATGCATTTTATCGGATCATAGTGCTTTCAAACTAGAAATTAATGATAAAAGAAATTGCAAAAAACCTACAAACACATGGAAACTGAAAAAGACACTGCTGAGCAATCAGTGGGTCACACAGGAAATTAAAGAAGAAATTAAACAATATTTACAAGTAAATGAAAATACAGATGGAACTTAATGGATTTTGTGGGATGCAATGAAAGCAGTCCTCAGAGGAAAATTTATTGCATTAAGTTCCCACATCAGGAAGACAGAATGAACACAAATAAACAACCTGATGCTACAACTCAAACATCTAGAAAAAGAAGAGCAAGCCAAGCCCAAAGCCAAAAGAAGGGAG
>PVJX010043503.1:0-13653 GCA_004027295.1 Dolichotis patagonum
CAGAACTGAATCACAACTGTCAACAAATTAACTTAATAGACGTATTCAGAGTGTTCCATTCAACAACATCAGAATATACCTTCTTCTCAGCAGTACATGGGACATTCTCTAAAATAGACCATATACTAGCCCACAGAACATATCTAAGTAAATGCAAAAGAATTGAAATTATCCCATGCATGTTATCAGATCATAGTGCCGTGAAACAAGAAATTAATGATAAAAGAAATTGCAAAAAACCTACAAACACATGGAAGCTGAATAATACACTCTTGAACATTCAGTGGGTCACAGAAGAAATTAAACAATATCTACAAGCAATTGAAAATACAAAGTCAATTTACCAAATCTAGTGGGATGCAATGAAACCAATCCTAAGAAGAAAATTTACTGCATTCAGTTCACAAATCAAGAAGACAGAATGAACACAAATAAACGACCTGATGCTACAACTCAAACAGCTAGAAAAAGAAGAGCAAGCCAAGCCAAAAGCCAACAGAAGGGAGAAAATTATAAAGATCAGAGCAGAAATTAATGCAATAGAAAATAAGAAAACAGTACAAAGGATCAATGAATCAGAGTTGGTTCTTTGAATGAATAAATAAAATTGAAAAGCCCCTGGACAATCTTATTTAAAAAAGGAAAGAAAAAACTCAAATTCATGCAATAAGAAGTAAAAAAGGTCAAATTACTACAGACTGTGGAAATACAGAAGATCATCAACACCTACTCTGAAAACCTCTACTCTCACAGGTTCGATAACACTGCAGAAATAGACAAATTCCTAGATACATATGAACTACAAAATCTGGATCAGGAAGATGTAAAACTGCTGAATAACCCAATTTCTATTACTGAAATTGAAAATGTAATTAAGTCCTTGCCTACAAAGAAGAGTCCAGGCCCAGACGGATTCACTGCAGAATTCTACAAGAAATACAAAGAAGACTTAACTCCAACAGTCCTGAATCTCTTCAATGAAATTGAAAGGGAAGCAATCCTGCCTAAATCATTCCTGGAAGCAAATATCACTCTAGTACAAAAACCAGAGAAAGACTCAACTAAAAAAGAGAACTATAGGCCAATCTCCCTAAGGAACATAGATGCAAAAATTCTCAATAAAGTATTGGCAAACATGATGCAGCAAATCATCAAGAAGATTAAACACCATGACCAAGTAGGATTCATCCTACGAATGCAGGGATGGTTCAACATACACAAAACAATAAATGTAATCCACCATATCAATAAAGCCAAAAGGAAGAACAACATGATCATCTCAATAGATGCAGAAAAAGCTTTTGATAAAGTCCAACACTCATTCATGATAAGAACCTTACAGTGAATTGGAATAGGGGGTCTTTATCTCAATATGGTAAAGGCCATCTATGACAAACCAAAAGCCAGCATCATATTAAATGATCAAAAACTGAAAGCCTTTACCTTAAAATCAGGCACAAGACAAGGATATCCATTGTCACCACTCCTATTCAACATAGTACTGGAAATCCTAGCCAGAGCAATAAGACAGGAAAGAGAAATAAAAGGAGTAAAGATAGGAAAAGAGGAAGTTAAATTATCATTATTTGCAGATGACATGATACTTTGCATAGAAGATCCCCAAAACTCTATTGAAGGACTCTTAGATATAATTAACAAATTCAGCATGGTAGCCGGATACAAAGTCAATGCACAAAAATCAATAGCATTTCTATACACTCACAACAAAAGTACTGAGAGAGCAATAAGAGAAACTACACCCTTTACAATAGCATCCAAAAAATGAAATACTTAGGAATTAACCTCATGAAAGAAGTAAAAGAGCTATACAGTGAAAATTATAATACCCTGAAAAAGGAAATCGAAGAGGACCTCAGAAAATGGAAAGACATCCCTGTTCATGGATAGGAAGAACAAACATTGTAAAAATGGCCATTCTTCCAAAATTACTATACAGATTCAATGCCATCCCAATCAAAATACCACTAATGTACCTCATAGATCTAGAGAAATCACTCCTAAAATTCATCTGGAACCAGAAGAGACCTAGAATAGCAAAGTCAATTCTAAGCAACAAAGGCAAGGCAGGAGGCATCACAATACCCGACTTGAAATTATACTACAAAGCTACAGTGATAAAGTCAGTATGGTACTGGAATATAAACAGACCTGATGATCAGTGGAATAGATTGGAATATACAACCACAACCACAAACTCACTCAACCACCTTATCTTTGATAAAGGGACCAAACATGCTCTCTGGAAGAATGACAGTCTCCTTAACAAATGGTGCTGAAAAATTGGCTGTCCATATGCAGAAGACTAAAACTAGACCCATGTCTATCACCATACACTAAACTAAAATCTAAATGGATCAAAGATCTAAATATTAAAACAGAAACACTAAAACTGTGGGAAGACAGAGTAGGTAAAAATCTCAAAGATATAGGAGTAGGAAGAGAATTCATGAACAAGAACCAAAGTACACGGGAAGTACTTCCCAGAATCAATAACTGGGACCACATCTTATTAAAGAGTTTCTGCATGTCAAAAGAGCTTTCCAGCAGAGTGAAAAGAAAACCCACAAATTGGGGAAAAATCTTCGTGGACAGCTCCTCAGACAAAGGACTTCTTTGTAGAACTTATAAAGAGTTAAAAAAAAATCAGCGCCTCAAAATTCAAAGACCCAATCCAAAAATGGGCATCTGAAATGAATACACAGTTCTCAGATGAAGAAATACGAATGGCAAATAAATACATGAAAAAATGTTCATCATCATTAGTTACGAGAGAAATGCAAATGAAAACCACACTGTGATTCCATATCACTCCAGAAAGAATGGACAAGATAGAAAAGACTACCAACAAGTGTTGGAGAGGCTGTGGGGAAAGAGGAACTCTTCTACACTGTTGGTGGGAGTGTTGACTGGTGCAACTACTGTGGAGGTCAGTCTGGAGATTCCTCAAAAAGATGGGTTTGGAAGTCCCATTTGACCCAGCTATTCCACTTCTTGGCATATTCCCAGAAGAAGTGAAAACAGCATACCACAGTGATATATGTGCACCCATGTTTATAGCAGCACAATTTGTAATAGCCAGATCTTGGAAACAACCTAGATGCCCATCAACTGAGGAATGGATAAAAAAGTGGTGGCATTTTTATACAATGGAGTACTCCTCAGCTATAAATAATGATCACATTGAGATATTTATAAATAAATGGACACAACTTGAGAACATACTCATAAGCAAAATAAACCAAACTCACGTGTGTAAATACCACATAGTCTCCCTAGTATGAGAGTTGGTAAGAGTATATAAGAATTTATGGTAAGCATGAGTTCCCATCTCATAGCTTTGAAGCCTTCCAATATTTTCATTCATCAGTTGGAATGGTTTTATTCTGTTTTGTTTGACTTTATCATGTGTGATGGTATGAACAGCTGTTTTGAAGAAAACAGAAACATTATGATAGCTATTGTTGATTTAATATCATCTTTTTAGATGTCCTACCATTCTTGTATTCTTCTACTACCATTGGTTCTATCACATTGTGTCTTATTGGGAGTTGAACATGTGTGATAGTATAAACAAAATTTTTTTATCAAAAATGAGATATTATAGTACCCATTGATCATTCTCTGTTATTTGGTTCACAATGCCCTGTAATTGTTTCACTGTTTGAATGGTTTTATACTATTTTGTTATCTTTGATATTATTGTTTTTGAAACTACGCTCAACTAGAGCAGAGAAAGAGATATTGTGATAGCTACTGTTAATGGCCGGTTGTCTTAATGTACTGTACTGTGTTGCCTATGTTGTCCTGTTGTGATCCACTCTGTTCTTCCTTGTTTTATTTTATTCTCTTTAAAATAAAAAAGAAAAGGAAAGTGGGTTGTAATCTCCACAGAAGTAATTTTAACGCCCATATCTTGTACTCTCAATAACTATTTTAAATATAACAATATATAATGCATTAACTACTGTCTTTCATCTATCATTTTGGTATGAATTTTGTTTTACTGTTTTTCCATAAAAAGTAAAATCATAAAAATTCCTATTTATATTTCTTTTCCCTTTCCTTTTGATCTTGCTGCATATTCCCCTCTTCTTCAGCCTCCTCCTGTTCATCATCATTATAATCAAATTCTTCAGTTTCATTCTTTTTCCAATTTGAGACTACATTATTTTGAAATGTCATAATTTGCAGTATCCCTAATACTATTTTATCATAATTTAAACAACCATAGAATTATAAATGGAATACACATTTACTTGTTTTTATTTAAAATTTTATTTATATACCAAATTTATTCTCATTTGCATTACATTAGTAATGTCTTCATAGTTACTACCATAACATGTCTATGAATTTTTCCATATTTATTCTAATTAAACATGCCTTTGGAAAACATAAGTTAATAAAATTTGTGACTTACACTTCAATTTGACAATCCATATTTAATTGAATAATATATTCTGTTTACACTTTTGTAGCAATATACTCCTTTGGTTCACACTACATATTTTCACTATAAGAAAACTCCTAGATTACTTTGTATGCTTTTTTGATTTATTAATCTATACTCACTTTTATCATTCTACTGTATTCTACTGTGTCACTCTATCATTCTACTATATTCTCTCTATTTGACTGAGCATACATTCTCCAATTCTTTTTTTGCATGTAAGAATGAATTACATAGCTCAACCTTAACAGGATATATAGGCTTATCTCCTTAGCCATCTTGGATACATTAACTTTTAGCTATCTTTTGTTAATATTCTCTAGTTTCTAGTTTTCATTGCTGGGGTATGATTTATTTAGAATAAAACTTACATTTTCTAGTCCGTGTAAGTTTATATATAGCTTGCTGATATCATTAGTGGTGTGACTCTGAATCTGTTGATCTAGTTTGGACTACTGGATATCCTAATGGTATTGTGTCAAAAGATCATTAGCAGGAAATAAACTCCACTGATGTACATTTGCTGTTCTTTATTATAACAATTTTCATATTTTACCTTGCTAAATTCTATGCATATTTTCTTGGAGTTATTTTGCATTTTTAAATTTTTTATTTTAAAGAGAATAAAACAAAAGAGAACAAAACAAAGCAAATCAGAACAGAACAATGCCAGCAACACAGCACTTCCAACAAGACAACTGGACACCAATAGTAGCTACCACAATGTCTCTTTTCTTCAAAATACTTGAGCATACCGTCACACACAATAATATCAAGCATAACAATATAGTATAAAAGCATTCAAAAGAATGAAAGCATTACAGGACTTCAAAACCAAATAACAGGAAATAAACAATGGCTACTATAATATCTCATTTTCCTCAAAAAATTTGTCTATACCATCACACATAATAAAATCAAATAAACCACAACAGGATAGAACCAATCAAAACAGAAGAACAAAAGCACTGTATGACTTCAAAACAAGATGATAGTAAATCAGCAATGGCTACCATAATGTCTTGTTTTCTTCAAAATAGCTATTCATACAATCATACATAATAAAATCAAACAAAACAGAATAAAACCAATCAAACAAATGAATGAAACCATTATAAGACTTCAAAGCAATATAATAGGAAACCATGATTATCATAATATATCCCATTATATTCAAAATAGCTACCCCTACCATCTGACAGCATAAAGTCTATCAAACAAGTCAGAACAAAGCCAAATGTAACAAAATTGTGTAAACAATGCAAGGGTTCAAAATAAGACAGTAAGAAATTGACAGTTGTTTCCACCTTTCTCTCTCAGGTATCAGCATATTTTTTAAAAAAATCACAGAATAATATTCTATTGCCCAGAAGAACCACAGTTTATCCATTCACCTATTGAGAGATGTCTCAGTTACTTCCAAATATTTGCAGTGTATGCTATGAACATCTTTTTTTAAATTCTATTTAAAGAGAAAAAACAAAACAAAACAAAACAAAACAAAACCAAATAAAGGGTAGCAACAATACAGAATTCCAAGGAAAAAAAGGAAAAGGACAACAAAAAATCTTAAGAAATTATTACTTGACAAATTACATACTAACTTCTTGGAAATAGTTGTTCAAATTACAAAGTTAAAACATTTAAAGTAGACATTCAAACAGTGAGACTGTTAACAGTTCTGCTCCATGATCTGACAAAAAGAGCAACATGGTCATTAATCATACCCACTCAAATATAAATGCAATTATATCAAAAGGGTAAAATTAAACACAACAAAACAGAACAAAATGGATCACAAGAAAGCAATGTAAGAGACATAAATTTCAAAACTAGACAATTGGAGATATTGACTGCCTATTATATTGACTTTTATTTTCTTCCAAATAGTTGTCCATATTGTCACATACAGGGAATTCACATGAAACTACATGGTATAGAATTGATCTGAGCAGGACGAGGAGGGCATTTCAGGTTTTCAAGATCAGACATTAGGGAAGCCAAGAATGGCTGTCATAGTATCTCTCATTCTCCTAAAACAGCTGTCCATACCTTTATATGTGTTGAACTTAAACAAGACAAAGCAAGCTAAAATCACTTTAAACAAAAAGTAATAGTTTTGCTGGGTTTCACATCATATTATGGAATCAGCACTGGGTATTGTAGTGTCTCTTTTTCTTCAAAGTAGTTGTTCATTTCAACATGTGTTATATAGTTGGTTCTCGTAAACTGTTTATAAGCTCTACACATGCATGAATCTCTACATGTATATCTATTCTGTCTGTATTAGAGGTAAAAACAAAACAAAGCAAGATAAAACAAAACAATTCCTAGAAAAGAATGAGGCAAAAAAAGTCACATAAAAATGCAATACAAGGTGACCTACAATGGTTACCATGATGTCTCACCAGTATATAACAACATTAATAAAAATGAAGCATTGGAGACATTATAAGACTTCAAAAGCAAGTAATAATCAAACCAGAGTGGGTATCTTAGTGAATCTTGTCATCTTCAGTGTAGTTGCCCATACACTTAGACTTGATGCTATCCATTATAACAGATTTAAATAAAATCAGTCAATACAAAGTAGCAATCTAACAACCCAGATTCAAATAAGATCAGTCATAATAAGACAGTATAAGTTATAAAGGGCTTCAGATTAATTGATAGGAAAATTAGGGATGATTACCATAATATGTCCTCTTACTTTTGGGATAGCTGACCATGTCCTCAAGTCTAGTGTAAGTAGACAAACTGGAACAGCACATAATCCATCCAAGCAGGGTGGTGAGAATAATATAAATTTTAAATCTTGTTACCCAATTAAAAATATCTTCTGCCTCCATTTTTTAGACAATTACTCCCCTTCCACTGCCAAGAGGTGCACTGCTTGTTTGGGGTCCCACTGCCTCCCTATATAGAGCATCTCAATGGACCCTATCTCCTGATCTACTCTGCCTGTGTTTCTCTCTGTTAATATTTCAAGGCCATCTGTACTAGAGATTACAGCCAATTTTCTCTGCCTTATTTCTGCTATTCTGTTTTTCTGCCATTGGTTGTCTATTTTTCTTTTCCACTCCAGTATCTGCCCTGTTCACTGAGGCCTTCCTGCCACTGTTCCTGAAATGCTCGTATTCTTGTACTCTCTCCATAGAATGTCCTTCAGTATTTTTTGTACAGTTGGACTGGTGATCACAAATTCTCCTAGTTCCTCTTTGTCATGGAATCATCTTGTTTGTTAATTTCTAGAGAGAGTTTTGCAGGATACAACAATCTGGGCTGGAGATTGTTCCCCTTCAGCACTTGAATTACTTCACTCCAAGCTCCTCTTGACCTGATGGTCTGTGTCGAGAAGTCTGACAGGATTTTGATGGGTTTTCCTTTATAGGTGATCTGTTTCTTTTCTCTGATGGCTTTTAATATTCTGTTTTTATATTGAATTTCTGGGATCTTGATTATTATGTGTCTGGGTGTAGTTCTCATTTGGTTGTAGCTGGCTGGAGTTCTGTATGCTTCATACATCTGCATATCATTTCTTTTTTCTATGCTTGGGAAATTTTCTTTGATAATTGCTGTGAATATCCTTTGTAATTCCTCTGTTTTGATTCCTGCTTCTTCATTCACATGCTTTATTCTTGTTATCGATCTTCTTGTCATCTTCTAGTCTTTGTATAGTTACTGCCTGCTCCCTTGTTATTTTTAAGAGATCTTCTCTTTCATGATCACACATTGCAAGCCTGTGTTCAATTTTTGATAGTCTATCTTTGGTTTCTTTCAAGCAGTTTTGCCAGCTTTCTATGGAGTCTTTAGTTTCTTGATAATCTCTTTGAGTATGCTTCATGAATTCTAGGTTTTTTCTGTATTCATCATTAAATGTGTCTCTCCTTTTGTGTTCCTCCACTCTTCTGTCTGTGTCTTCTTGAGAGGTTCCCAGCCTTTCTTTTATTAATCTACTTATGTCTTATTTAATTTGAATTAATATTTCAGTTTTGGTCCCACTTACAAGGTCCTGAAGATATCTCTTTATGTCTGCTAACACTGTGTTTGATGTTGCATTTTTGCTGCCCTTGATCTCTTTTGTATTTACCTCTCCTGGATCAATGTTCTCAGGGCTGGGGGCTAGAGGTTTTTTTCCTATTTCTCCCTTTTGTCATGTTTTTGGTCCCTTCCATACAAGTGTACAGTGTAATTCCCAGACCCTTTTCTTGTTGGTTAAGGCTCCTCTAGAGGGCACAGGCTAGGAGCTTTTGCCCTCTTCAATAGGCTATCACAGATTACAGTTCATGCACAGGCAGTGTGCCTTGGCTCCTCCCCTGTGGGCCAGTCAACCTTTGCCAGCCTTCACTGCATCAGTGTGTGCCGATCTCAGGGAATTAATTTGTAGCGACTCACTGGGTCCCGGCCAGTGGCACGGCCTAGTCCAAGCATATTCCACCAACCCACTTGGCGAGGGGAGCAACCAACTGAAGCCACTTTCTTATGGAGTTAGGGCTCTCCTGCCGAAATCCAACATGTCATCCAGTCAGTTTCCCCTTTCCTGTAGGAGGGTCTTATTCCCATCACTCACCATGTGTTGATGCTGGTCCCCAAAAACTTCTTGTTTCCCTGACCTCCGACTTCAGCGTGGCTGTGGTGTGAATTCATGGTGCCTCTGGGTGGCTCATGTGCAGGGCCAGTCTGGGCAAGCTGCATGCAGGGCTGTTCAGCTCCGTTCTCTGGCAGCTCAAGCCAGTTACTTCAGTGTGGATCATTTGGTCAGGTCACTCTAGGGCAAGAATTCAGGTGGCTTGAGGAGGGCGCTGTGCTCACTGATCTTAGCTTCTCTTATGGTAGGCCCAGAACCTCATATTCAAGTGGTTTTTTGCACTTTAGTTTCTTCGTGGGTTGTGAGAGTCCACCTCTCTCTGTTTGTGTCTCTCCAGGGTGTTTTATTCTGGCATTTGAGCTGTCTCTCTCAGAAAAGGTCCCTCTCTTGCTATCTACCAGTCTACCATCTTTGGACTTCTCCTCTCTTGGAGTTATTTTGGATAATATTTTTTTATCCATGCATTCACTTTTTCTTGCTTCTCATTTTTTGTATTATACATGACACTGTTTTTATTTCAGATGCCAAGCATTCATTGCTGGTATATAGGATATTAGCTTAGTGCATATATTGACTGTGCAATTTAACATTTTGTTGTTCCCATCATTCTTCATCATTGCAAAGGAAAATAGGCAGAATTATTACATGAATTTTCTTATTTATGATGTAAAATAATCTGGACATTAAATTTAATCAACCCATGTAGAAAACAGGGAGGCACAATGTATGGCCTTTCCTATACATGAACTCTTCTTGTCTTGATTCACATACTCACAGGCAGCAGGTGATATTCAGGGAATTGCCTCTCCTACACCGTGGGCACACATGAGTGCTCTGTCCATTGAAGGCTTAGAAGATCCACCAAGGACAAGAATTTTGTCTGCTCAAGATGCAGCAGAAGAGGCATCAGCTTGTCTGCCATGCAACTTGGGAGTCTGCAGTTGGGAAGGAAATTGACACTGCCTTCAGTGATGTTGACCAAGGAGGCACTACTGCCAAGACTTTTTCCAGATGATGTTCCAGCAAGTGCAAAACAGTATTTCTGAACAAATTTGTCCTCTTTTGTATTACATATATAATCACATTAGGGAACTTATTATTTTACAAAAGTAATCATTCATTGAGTGATTTCCTGAATTGATGTCATTAAATACTGTAATGCATCTAGGAATTTAGGGCTTCAATCTACTGTTTGTGGCACAAGAGATTGGGTGGAAGGTCTTTTGTATGTTCAGCATGTAGTTTCCATTTAAGTACTTCCTCAGCCACTTAAAAATTATTATGAGCCAAAGTTTTGATAAGATTTTCTTTCTCTTTTTTTTAGTGCCAGGGATTGAACTCAAGACCTAGCACTTGCCAGGCAGGCACTTAAGGGGCTGAGCTAAATCCCCAACCCACCAAGCCAAAGTTTTATGTGGTGTTTTCCTGTTAGAATGACACAGGTAAATTGGATCAGGATCTGTCTAAAGAACTTTCCTTAATTTCTAAAAACACTCTGTTTTTTTAATTGGATCACATTCACAAGTATCAACCTTCAGATTTCAATATTGCACATGAAACACAACTCAACCCAGATAACAGTCTGACTCAAAGTAGAAAAGAAGGCTTGAGTTTGGCAAGTCATGTATTTAAGTGAAGGACTCAAGTGTATTTTCAAATATATTTGTGTTTCTATTGGATGCAACTTTCAATGTCCACATTAATGGACATCAAAATTCTTTCATTTAAAATTATTTTTATAAAATATTTAAACAAGTTATATCCAATATATTATCCTATCTTGTAGTTATTGTGTTACTTACTTTTCTCCCATTGTAAAATATCCAACACTCATAGTTAAAGGAAGAAAGTTTTATTTATCTCACAGTTTGTCGAGGTTTCAGTCCACAATGAGCTAACCTCAAGTCAAGATGGCCCATGGTGAATGGGCAACATTTTAGGGCAGTGCAAAATAGCAAAGTCAACAAGACCCTCTACACCTCAGAATGTGGAGTTGCTGAGCTTCTTAGTTAAACTTCTAAACTTCTCAAGTTGACAGAATGTATCAACTATTAGAGTTAATATAAACTTATTAAGTTTAGTCATGTCTTAAAACTTTTTGAAACTGGTGATTTTGGACTTAGAGCCCAATTATATTTTAAATAGGGACTTTTCAAATGCTAATGAGGACATGAGGTCAAGATGTTGCAAATTGGAAAATATTTTCTCAAAATTTATATATTTTAAATTTTTAAGTTTATTTTTTGAAAAATCAGTGTTTCCTTGCATCTTTAACAGACTATTTGGATTTATAAGTGTATAAGCCAATACTGATACCTATACAATATTTGAAGTCTACATTTACACTGAAACTCACTCCTTGTGCTGGTTATTTAAATTTTGACAAATGCAAAATGACATGCATTGGACAAATACACTATTACTCAAGTAGTCTACCTGTTCTGAAAATTCCACTGAGTTTCATGGCTGTAAATGTTGCCTCTGCTTCCCTACTCCTCTAAAATGTGACTGATGGTAAATACAGAAGTCATTTTCAGCCTTGCTCCTGTGCTTCATGATGAGGGAAGAAGAAATATGCCTCACGGACTCATGTTCTCATAAAAGCCTAAATACTGGTGGAACTTAGATTACAATATACTGAATCATGACATGAAGATACATGAAAGAACTAAGAAGTAGGGAAGTAGGAGAAATTATACAATTCAGAAATATGTTATATTTCTGCGGTGATCTTCAGTAACTAATGTGGGATTCTTGGCTGTAGTAAAATTATTTGTACCACAAGCAATGAAGAGTGGGTGTGGCTGAGAGTTTCAGTGTGTGTCTGGTACACAGACAACACAGTTACACAGGGAAACTTCTGTGGCTGAATGTCTTAATTATGGGCCTCTCAGATGATACTTGTTAATCTTCCACTTTGGAGGGCACAATGCCACAACACTAAGTATTCTAGTGCAAACAAATAGCAACATCTCTAATGGCATCTACACTAATATCTTACTGACTAAGATGTGGGAACAAACATGCCCAGGAGGAGATGGCCCCTGGGATGTTGCTATCAGTGGAACTGAATTAAATCATGGTGGTTCCAGGTAAAGAAAATAACATTCATGTATGCTTTCTGGGTGGTGTTTTTCTCTGGGACACCAAACCTCAGATGTGGATCCCAGGGGACAATGGTGGCAAACTTCTCCAGGGACATGGAGCAGATACTAGTGACAGGAATTGGGGCATCAGAGTGTCTACTTGAGTCAGAGACAATGTCATGCTGAATTCATGCTGAATATATTTTTATACTTGCCCCACACTGCAAGTTTTCTTTTAACTCAGTCTAAAGCATTGCACATTACATCTAAGATGTTGCCTTTGATTGTTCTCTTCCTTCTCCTGCAACTTCCCATCTTAGTGTGTACTTTTGAAAATGAAGCCTGCCTTCACCGAAGGAGCACCAGTGTGCGCAAGGATGGAGATGTGGTGATTGGGTGTTTTTTGTCTCTTTATTACTATATCTACTATACTGGTATCTTTCATATAAAGCCAACTAGAGAATTCTATTTCATTCAGTAAGTATCTTCTTCATTTACCTGTTTTCTTCTAGACATTAGGATGTATAATGTGTAAGGACCTGTGGATTAATGCATCAATATTCTCTATGGTGCTATTCTGTTCTGCCGACCCACATGTGTACAACAGGCCTGATTATTAGTTTTTCTTATCTTTTTTTTAAAATACTTTTGAATGTGGATGAGAATATTCTTTTTTTGTGTGTTCCTAGCATGTTGTTCTGATTCTTGGATCCTGAAAGGGACCCCACTATCCACCATATTCCATGGTCCATGTCCTTCCTCCTACCAAGATGGTACTGCATGACATTAGGCAGTGTCCATCACAGTTGAAATCCTTGGATTAAATTGAATGATAAGTAGCTTTTGCCAAATACTCCCTAATACAATTAAGGGATTGCTGATGTTTCTCTAACTATGCAAAAAATTCCTTACACTTTTACAGATTGTCTTCTTATATTTCTACCTTTTCTGCTTGAAGAAATTGTTTCCTGTGAATATTCAGTAACTATTTAAAATACATTTTAGGGTTTTCCAGGACTCAGAATAAGGACCAGAATAAGGCATAAATCATCAGTGAGACTTTTCCCCACCAATGTGATTCTTCCTCAGTTGGAGGCGTGTATCAGTACACTATTCAGTTACTATCTCATCAGTCCAATGTCAAGCATATAATTAAATAATGGCACTCTCAGGGGCCTGAGAGTTCTAGCAAGTGACTTGTGCTTTTGTGAGAAAAGGAGATGTCATTGGAACAGTGATAGATTGAGTCTTATAGAAGATTTCTGCTCCATAGTGTTCCTCTGGCAGCTGTCCATATGAAGGATTAAAAATAAATACAGAAAGATCTTCTCTGGAGTGTTGGAACCTTGTCATAAAAGTTAGCCAATAGGATGCTTGGTGCACAATCTGATATGAGCAGAAATTCACTGCTAGCCTGGCCAGCTCCCAAACAGTTTCTTTCTTATCTGTCCAGAAAATGCAGATGTTTGTTCCATTAGGTTCTTGGCCAGGTCTTAGAGGCTGCAGAC
>PVJX010043504.1:0-13627 GCA_004027295.1 Dolichotis patagonum
TCAATGCTATGTTAGCTGCATAAGGGCAGGGATCGTGTTCTGTTTGATATTGGATCTTCACACCTACCCCTGGATATTAAACACTATCTTGCCTGTATAAAATCAAAAAGAGTTTTGAGTAAGGGAACTGATGAACAAAACTGGAATCAGCACATTAGTTTTGATGGCTAGTGGGTAATGTTCCAAGCATGAATATTATTCTTAAGAGTAATTCATGGGAAATAGAATCAGAATTGAAAAGAAAAATATATTCATTTTCAAAAAGTATAAAAAAATAGAAAGTGAAAGATTAACTTTTGTCATACGTCAAGTGAATTCATTGCTTTCTCTCTTGACTAAGACTTTCCATGTTAGTACCTGCCAAACTTAGAAAGCCTTTACTTCTTGATAAGAGTTTGTAACTATTTTAAATGAGA
The DNA here is from genome assembly GCA_004027295.1 of Dolichotis patagonum. Lineage (NCBI taxonomy): Eukaryota > Metazoa > Chordata > Mammalia > Rodentia > Caviidae > Dolichotis > Dolichotis patagonum. The sequence goes on from PVJX010043504.1 coordinate 417, forward strand.
ACAGCAATTCTAAAGTATTGAAGGACATATAGTCCTACATGTGTTTTGTTCCCTCTTTCAGATGAAATTCAGTGGCAAATATAACTAGTTATACTGTAGTGGCCTCCTCTCTACCCAAAGGTGAAACTTCTGTCCTGTCTGGACAATCTGAACTTACATTGCTTTGTGTGAAAAACAGAAGGTGCCAGAGGCTTTGCTCAAGAGAAGCTGAGTCTTTGAGCATGGGTTGGTGGCTAGTCTCAGAGTGAGAGTATTCCTGTCACCCCACTGAAATTGTGAGACCATAGTTAAAAGTCATCCTGACTATATTTTATTGACCACATTGCAAGGATAACCCTTAGTAGGATATACTCCTATTAAGTTGTAATAATAGGTAACATCATGCTAGGCATGCTTAAATGAAACATTCATGTGTTAGTTCATTTAATGATTGCAATAACCAAGCAAATCCCTGTAGCAGAAAATTCCACCCACCCCTCAGTATACCTCAGTTGCCCAGGTGACTGTTCCTATTGTAGTTCTGGTTACTTTGGGTTTCTTAGAAGGCTGGTCACAATGTGCATATTATAAGGAACCAATCAAAGCAGCCAAGTACTGTATCTCTGTGTCTTACCTTTGCAGACCTCATAAAAAGTCTTTCTCCCTGGGCCTTCGAGGCCTAACATTTTTCGTAAGTATTTATTCCTTGTCAGTGCCCATCTGATGATAAGTAAATCTGACTCCAAATCCTGGGCATCATTTTGGTGTTTCTGTTGCCATAGCATTACTAACCCAGGTTTAATAGAAGAGTGTTTCAAGAATCATTTGCCCAAGTTCCCGTTTGTAATAGCAAAATTGGGTGTTTGAAATGCACGTGTAATTTGGCTCCAAAACTGACATTCTTGATCCTACCCTGCCAAGTAGTCATGTTACCTGCTATAGTCTGTCTAGCTTATTGTGTGTGTGTGTGTGTGTGTATGCATGTGGGTGTGCACATGTGCATGAAATCCCACCCCTATAGTGTATGTAGCATGTTGTAGCCTGTTTGGGCCCACAAGAAATGAGTATGCTTAACTTTTTCCAATTCTGCACTCAGTGGTAGCTTGAAGTTGGCTGTTGTGGGAGTATCTGTACCACAGAAATCAGAAAGCACTATATGTCAGGTTTTTTCCCTGAGAAAATCTGTTGTTAAATCCTTACCAGTATCCTGCTCTCTTGGTGTACTTTGTGTAAGAAAAAATGATATCATCTGCTTCTTGAGAGAAGACAAAATAGCTGTTTCAGATGGTCTCCAGATTTTTGTAGGGTGCCTTCTGAAGGATCTCCCAAAATACTTTGATAACATTTGCTTGGTAGTTTTACTTTGTAGTTACACCTGAACCACATTTATGTTTTGCAAATTTAGGTATAAGAACCTATTAAAATGAAAACCCAGAGATATGACAGTGTCAGTAGTGTGGCCAATGCTGTCAAATCGGACAAGTGAAGAGCATGTGCCTTGCAATTAGTCCAGAAGGACAGAGCTATCAGAGACCTGGCGTAGAGTGATGTGGGGAAAGAGAACAGGATTTGGGAAACACAGGTTCTCATCTGTTATTTGCTGTTTGGTCTTGGATAGTGCTTTAATTTCTCTCAAGTTCACATTTCATTAGGAGTATCAGATTAGATAACCTAGTGATTTGTTCTATTCCCCAACATCCTCAGAAGGTATTAGTTACCCGCCCTGCCAGGAATTACTCATGGTGATCCTTTAGGTGGATAACCTGTTTCCATTTGAGCCCTGATTGTCGCCTCTGAAAGATGATGAGGCACTGTGAGAGCAGACATAGTCAGGAAGCAGAATGGACAGACGCAGAGCTTGCCTGAAACAAACACTAGCCTATGTAGCAAACAAACAAACAAAAGAACCTACCAATAATAATGACATACAAAGAGCAGTGCAAAACCCCTAGCAGAAGTGGTTGCTGAGAGGGAATCACAGTTTCTGTGCCACCTAACACACAAAAATGCTAGACTAGGTAAGCTTCTTTCCCCCTTTAGTTCCTTTCCTTGGTGTCTCCTTTGCTCTCTCTAGATTCTTATTTTCTTTCTTCCAATTGATTCTGATTCTTATTTACATGTATGGTCAGGGGTGAAGAAATTCTGGTGCCAGCTCCTTCTACCCTTAAATCCAGCCAGGTCTGCTCTTCCCCTAAGGTGTCCATAAGGCCAGATGTTTGGGGATAAGGGAACCCCAAAATCTTTCTTCTAATATGAGCTTTTCCAAGCTCCAATCTTTCCCTCGCGCCTCTCCCGTTACTCCATAGGCTAAGACACACATGTCCAAATGATACTAGTAAAAATTAGAGTTGACCTTTGGTGGTTGGGATTCTTGTAGTTAACAAAGAGCTTGTCACAACTAACGCCATCTTAAGCCCTGTATTTAACTAGTGTCCTGTATTTGACCCATGAAAATGGAAAATTACTCAGGGTACAAGTCCCATGAGAAAAGCAGAATGAGCTGCACCCACAAGAGAAAAATTAACCTGCTCAACAAAGAAGCAGGATACAGGTGTCAACTAAAAATTAATGTAAGATTCTAGCTAAATTGTTTCCAACAGGATGTCTTTCTGTGGTTTTCTGTTTTAAAAGCTCTGTAACCTTCCAGTTCAGTGCCACTCGGTGGGACTGAAACAGGGGTCTATATGCGAGTGGTCCTGAGCTCAGCTAATAAAATTCCAAATTTCTCAATTAGGCTGCTTGGATCCCATACCGTTAATGAGCCCCCTTCAGTGGGAAGACTGGTGTGGAGATCCAGCAGGTGGCGCTCTGCAGCCATCAATGCCCGATGAGGTCGGGGAGCAGCTGTACCTTCGGAAAACCGTCCACTGAAGGAATCACCGTACCTTGGTTAGTATGTTACTTAGCGTTTAAATTTTAACTCTTTATCTCTTTCACGAACGTGAGGTAGATGGAAGTCCTTTAGAGATAAGGTTGCGTGCCCACCGGAGTTCTCATTTCCTAGTGCTTGGCTTTTTGTGTTATATTGCTGAGCTTTGTGGCAATACGTAAACAAACAATCAACAACTATAGACGTTTATTGGAAGTGTGAGAAAAATTCTATTTCACTTTGAGAGGAACCTTGGGAATATTTAGAATAGAATCTTTTTGTAAGTAGGGTGTGAGGTGTTCTCGCTGGGACGTTGCTATGGTAATATATACTTTACAGCCGGTTCTTGGCCCAGTGGAGGGAGCACACCCGGCTCAAGGCTTGGTACAGAGAGAGGTTTAGGAAATGTGGAATTGAACACTCGTTCTCTCCGTAGTCTAGGTTCAAGAAAGTAGGGTATTTTATATCTGTCCGCTTTTCCTTTGATTTTTTTTCCCCTGAAGATTGCAGCAAAATTTTGAGAGTTAATTGGGACATTAGGGCCACTAGCAGACCTATGCCAATTTATTACTCCGATTCAGCGAACTCATTTTCCTTTCCTACCTTCTTAGCCTCTTGTGAATCCTGTGATGCTACTGCATACTGTTCTTTTCTTCTGGGATTTGTTGCCTGTCCACTTTCTGCTCCATTAAACCAAGCCTGTTTTAGACCTGTGTAAGCTGGGTAGATACTTCTGGTACTCTTTTGATTTTAGAAACTTAAAAAGTTAATAATTTTTTATATGTTCAATCATCGACCCAATATGAAATTTGTAAAATATGTTCATTGTATTCAAGATTCCATGGTAGCTAATCTGAAGAAGCGGCCTCATCTGTGTTTAAGTAGAAACTGAGGGCTAAAATTATTGATCACCTCTTTCCTTCTAATTGCATTTTAACGCAATTCTTGCTTTAACAAAGGAAGTTATTTCAGGCAGATGGCAGGCTGATGAAGAACATGATTTGGGGTGGGCGTGTTAATGACAGTCTAAATGAAGAGAGTTATATATACCAACAATATCTCTCGGGACTCATTTCTGCAACCTTATTCCTGCCACTATGTAGAATGGTGTGTATAGTACTACTACTCCAGGTAGAGGCAGCTTTTGTGAAGCAGCATTCTGGAAAGGCTCTTACTCTGATCACAAGCAGGCCAGTTAATTATTTGCCATGATCGTCACTAGAGTGTTTCACCCTGGTCATTATAATGAACACAAAAAAGATTGAGAATAATGAAAAGTGTAACTAGGAAGGTACTAGTTTTAAGTTACTTATCTCTTCACCTTTCCACCTCATTGTAGGATTTTGTTCTAGAATCTTCTTTGTGACATGCCATTCCATGCTTCCTTTTGGTCTGGGATGGTTGTTTCTCAGACTCTGGCCCTTAAACTACTTAGAATTTGTAGGTTTTTATAAACTACAGTTGCTTAGTGTTCATCCTTTAAGATAAGTTTCTATTAGCCATTCTTTCTTTAGTTCTAATTACTTCCTTTCCTATGTACTACACTCCGAATCTGTGTAATTCTGGACCTTCTGGTGATTTTCTTTTTTTATGTCTGTCCACAACTCTAGTTACCTGAGAATAACTAAATCTCTCCTGTGCCATATTTTCTGTTTTTCAATTCTCTGTTTTAGCGGAGGCAGTGTGAGTAGTTATAGGAATAATCCTGGCTTTTAATTGAGAAGACAACTTCTGAGCAACAACTGCCCAAGTGTCTTTTGGTTCTGAAAGTGTCATTAGTTTTAGGTTTGTTCCTCTGTCTTTTTTGTATGCATGGAGGCCTTCAGCCATTTTTTGCCCATGCATTTATCTTATCCTATGGAGAGAGCCAGTCCAAGATACCAAGCTTTGCAGCTTGAGGCATTGTGTGTTTGCTCACTGCCTGCAGCCCTTCTTCTACAGAGCAACTAATGCAAAGACAGGAAGTGCTGCTAAAGAGAAAAAGCCAGGATGGTAGAGTGGGCTTTGGGAGCTCTCCTACTTCCACAGTAAGAATGCAAGTTGGATCTATTCTATCTTTATAACCCAATTAGCACTTGAATGGCTTGTTGCTGCACACCCTGGGAGTGGGACTCAGGGGGTTTTCACGTTATCCCCCTTGTGTGGAGTAATCAAGCAGTATCAGATTTCCTATTTTCTCTCTCTGAAGGCTGTGGTTGAAATTGAATCCTTCAGTTCTGTATTGTGTCCGAGGTTAAATTCTGGACTGAAATGGGAATCACAGAGGCTCAGAAGAATAGAAGACAGATGATAAAAAATATTTTTATAGAATTGTAAAATGGATTTATCATGTTGGCACAGTTGTTTAGGAAACTTTTCATAATTCTAAATTGCTGCAAAAGTGAGTGTATGTATATGTGTGCATGTGTGCATATGTGTGTGTGTGTGCACATGACTGCTTTCCCATTTCTTAAAACCTCATCGTGATTCACTTCTCCCTTCTCCCTACCAATAACCATTATACATTCAATTAACTGGAAATGACAGGACTTGTTGCTTTATTTTATTATTGCTGTCAATCAGTAGTACCAAAGATGTTGACTTGGTAGGTTTGACCTCTTCAGTTTTTCAGCTTCCTGAAAGTTAGAGGTTTTTAAAAGTCAAATGAATTTTGAGTCTGGATCTTGAGATTACTTTTTATTTAGAAGAGGGATAGGCTAGAGAGAATGGTTTCTACAGACTTGTTTTACAAAAAGGTTTCTACTGGTTACTGCCTGAATGAGAGTTTGAGCTTTTAGGTTCTTTTTATAGCAAAGTTTTTCTTTTTTGGAATGGAGGAAGTTAAAATGTTTCAAGAACTTAGACAGCACTTAACACAGTAGTAAAAAGGTACTCAGGATGCATGTGTTGATTAAGTGATTGAAAAGTCAGCTCTAATATGCTGTTCAACTCCTTTATTAATATAAACAGATGTAATCCTGGCACACAAACTATGATCTGTAAATGGGTTTTAGAACACGCTACTGAATAAATGGCCCATTAGATCTCATCATTACTGAGGTTAGAAAAGTACATTAAACTAGATGGAAGTAGCAACTGAGGGTGAGGTGTAGCTAACTAATCCAACATGCTGAGAGAGAAGACATTTTAGCTTTCAAACTTCCAACTGGGTGATATTCCTACTGACAGTCTAAAAAAATCATAATGCCTGGATAGTGTCAGGGGCCGTGAAGGCCTAAACTCTTTGTCCTGTATGTAAGCTAATTCACTAGCCTACTGATTTCTAGATGCTGGCAGAAAACACAAGACTCCTGAATCAGAAACAAGGGACTCTTAAAAGATAAACAAGGGACTAAGTCACTCAGAATAATAGTAATAGGCAGAATACCAGAAATTTTCTGTGATGATTCTCTTAGCCTCAATTCCCACCTACAATATGAAGAAGGCAAAGAAACATCTGTATGTGTAGTGGATGGCATGAAAGGAAAAGAACTTGGAAATGAGGTTGCTCAAATCTATTATGTGCCTGCCCTTTACTATACAGACCAATGTTTCATCTCCCAACACTACTTTCTGTATAAATGTGAGATAATCTAGAACAAAGGAAGTCAATGCCTCTGCTTGCAAGGTGAACAGGAACTAAGACTCCTAGGGAAACTGACTTCCACCAGAGAGGTCTTGAAAATACAAGGTATCTATGTCCACTGCACCCCCCCCTTTTCCACTTGAGCCCATATTAATTGTAATGTAGTACTTCTGCTTTTATTTTAGCTCTCAAACCTGCCTTAGAATTACCCAGGGCATCTTTATTTTCCTTAATTCTGGTCCTAGAAGGATCCCAGGAATCTTTGGAATTAGGCAGTGATAACTCATGTAAGTCTCTGGTGAAAAGTAACTCATTCTGGGGCCAGTAGTGACCGTTGATTGATCTAGGGAAGAGAAGGAGAGACTAAATAGGAGGGAAAAAATGTGTATGGGGAAGAATGGCAAATAAACAATAAGAGCAAAAGAAGAAGCAGATTGAGGACTTGTCATCTTCTACCTCCTGCCAGTATTGTGGGGAATGAGAAATAAAGAGAACAGAGTTATTTGACAGAAGTCAACAAGCCCTTGTTTATGAGAAGTGGCTCGGCAAGTAGAAAACAGAAGAGAAAGAGAAGAAAAAAGACACATGGTCAATCTGTTACATAGCTTGAATCTAACTATATGAAAGATTTTCCTTGAATATTTTTTATCTACCATTTCCAATATAATCAGGGACACTCTTTAGCATCTATTTATGAAAAGTAAGTGGTGAGTCATAGAATGCTGGTAAGGCTAAGGTCCCAGAGGAAACTGTGTAGGTAGCCAAGAATCAAGCTTTCATGTATTGAGTTAGCAGCAAAAGATAAAGATCCATTTAAAAAATAATCCCTCTATTTAGTATAGTGAATAATTTAAAGGCAACTTGAAGAAAACATGTTATGTAAGTAGCAAGTGAAAACATTTGATGCCTACAATTTACAAAGACACTTAAATTAAGCCAGATGGTTCTAACAGTGAGAATGGAGACTCCACCAGTTCCACCACCCTTTGCGCACAATGCCTATGTCCACAAGTCAGCATCTTGACTGAGCTTTTTAATCTTTTTAACATTCATGCTAGGTTTTACCAAATTTCTCCAATAGCAGAGGAGAAACTAACATCAAGGTCAAAAATCTTGTCCGTCAGTGGACCAAAACCATGCACCGAATACTCGAACCCAAGCCCAGATTTTGACCCATGACATTAAGTTATAATAGAAACTAATGATGTATAACTGTAATGGAGGAAACATATCCTTTTTTTCTCTTTCTTTGCTTAAAGTTGCTAAAGTTTGCTGAAGACAGGTAGCTGTTTTCACACTTGCCCACAGACCTGGTCTGTTTAGTTGACAGCTCTGTCTTTATGTTTATGATATCTGGGAACATATAGACAGAGGCAAGGAGCAATGTACAAGTAAAAGGATGGGGAGAGATGAGCAGATCAGGTTTGGGATCCTCCACCCAGAAGGACCCTGTAAAAGGCAGAAAAAGAGAGCTTGCGAAGAAGCTGCCCACGATAGTCTTTTTGGTTTCTCGTACACTAATGTTTTTTTAAAGTTAGCTAAATCACCTCATGAAACAGTGTGGCCTTTCTTAGCTTCGTTCAAATCATTAAATCTGTTAAACCATTAGGTATTTGGTCTAAGGTCTAGTTTCCGTCTGGAATAGCTGCATGGTCTTGCTCAAGTCCTGGAATCCAAGGAGAGTATGAGGTAATGCATTTGAGGTATTTAGTCCTAGATGGATGAAACCTATAATTATTATATAAGTAGCATCTTGAATCCATTTTTCTTTCTTAATGAGATGCTGACAAATTGTACCTTTCCAAAAAATTAATTCAAGCTAATTTTCCATTTATCTCCAGTCACTAATATTCTGCTATGTATTATCTAGCAAAGCCTTCTTCCTCTTCCCTATGTACATAGGTGTTGATCAGTGATCATTATTCTCCTCTCTTTTCTCTGTATTTTGACCTTGGGACTGTTTGCCACCTCAGGTTGGAAATCTCTGAAAGGTACAGAAGTTGTTACTGTGAACTGTGTCAACAAAAGTAACAAACACAAGTAGATGTTGAATAATACTTTGTGATAACTTGAGGATAGAGTTGATGATGGTAATTATGGTCTTCCTAACAGGTTACTAAAAAGTAAAGGAAGCAGTGACTTTATTTCCCAATGTTGTTAAGAACTTCAAGTGCAATTATATATATATATATATATATATATATATATATATATATTCTTACTGTTACCCTTTTAAAGGTGACAGAGGGCATCTGTACTTACACAGTCCATCACTTTGTGAAATTCAACATATCTTAAAATGAACTATTTTTCCTCTTAGAGCAGTCGTCCCTATTTCAGATTTATTCCCATAGCTTCCTAAACAAAAAACCCCTGAGTCATTTATTACTGCTGCCTCTTCCATACAGTCATATCCAAGCAGTAATCAAGTCCTGTTGTTTCTGTCTTTACAATAATTTTCATATTTCCCTTTCAGTTACCATGGAAACATTGAATCTCCCTTTTTGCTTCATGCATGGACAACTGCAGTAAGTTCCTGAGTCTTGACTCCAATCCACCCTGAATAGAGCTGCTGCTGGAATAATTTCTTTTATCTTGTCATATACGTGTCTAGGAATCTTCAGTAACTCCTCACTGTATTTGCTTAAAGTACAGATTCTTTATTGTAAATTGCATTTTGCCTTTGGTGATCTGATGATATTTCAAAGAATCCCCAGTCTACATGATGCCTTTGTGCAAAGTTGAGAAGGCACCCAGGCTGTAGGCACAGGAAGCCTGGTGACTGAAGGTCTAGAGAGTGAATCACGCTTTTGTGTGAATTATAAAATGTGGTTGCATCCTCTCTGCTGCAGAGTCCATGGGGCCCTTGTGGAGCAGGTACTGTATTCAGACCTCTACTACTTAGAGGCCTTGCAGGCGTTCATAGCTGCAGACAATGCCCTGAAGCCTCCTGTATAATCCGATTCCTCTGTGCATTAAGTTAAGTCCTTATCTCAGACAACATTACTTTCCCTGAACAAACTATATTTAATTTTACCAGAGTTCTTTGACTTTTTCACTTTCTGAAATATATTTTTTGTTTGTATCTGGATAATTCCTGTTTTCTCTTTGCAATTCACTTCAAACATTATTCCTCCAGGAACCCTTAATTAATTCCAGTCTGAAAAGTTGAATGTCAATATTCTCATACCACATGCATATTTAGTTAAATCACAAGGAGTCTAACGTGATAACCTATGATACAGATGGACCAAAGTATTACTTTTCAATTTTTTGATGACTAATTTTACCTCATTCTGGAATGTCTAACAATGTTGGGAATTCATAGAATTTATAATTTTAGGTAATACTGTCTCTGTTGGGTAATCAGTCACTTCAAACATAATTTTTCTCTCAGTGGAGTTGATTGAAGTTGAGACCAGGAGAGGCTTTGCATAAACTAATAACTTCCACGTAGTCTTCCTTTGCTTGCTCTGGTGCTCTAGTTAATCTCATCTCAGCTGATTCTCTTCTAAAAAAAGTCTCCCCCAACTGTGAGTCCTAACATGAGTGAAACAAAATTAAGGGTTAGGGCCATGTTCCATCTTCCTCTTGTCCAATGGAGTAGACAAGAGAAGATCCCAAAAGAAAATAAAGTATAGCAACATATTTCCCCAGGCACTACATATGTGAGAGAGAGAATGGATTAGTATCATTCTAGAAACTTCTGTGTTCCTAAGTAACAAACTCTTATGATGATTGGTCAAGCAAGATTTTGTGATCTTGTCAGTGAGTATTCATGGAGCCAACAACTAATATATACTATGTTGCTTTAGGATGCTGAAGAGAAAAAAATGATACAACTGTTATTTTCATGGGACTGCCTAGAAAAACTATTGACCTTTAGGATAATGTCCACATATAAAAAAACTGAATGCCTATATAATAGTGTAACAATTATCAACTGTGAGCCCATACAATATGCCAGAACTTTACATACGTTAAGATATGTAAACTTTACCACAGAAAAATAAAGTAGAATCTATTAACTTTATTTCACAATAAAGAAATGGAGGTACAAAGAAGCTGCTTAAGTCATGAAACCAGAAAGTAACAGTTAGATGTAAACACAGGGAACATAACTCCAGATTCATTATTATGTAGCAGTAATCTACCTGAAAATCCTATTCAGACAATTCAAACATAATATTTGTGCCTATATTCAAAGTGTTGCATTATAATCACACAAGATAAGCTTATTTTTATATTTCAGACTTACAATCTTCAAAAACTCTAGGAGAGACTCTGTTGACAAAAAGAAGGAAGATTTTTAGCAGATGTACAAGGATAGTACAAATGAAACTCCTCAAAAAGGAAATTTCATAGGAAATCTACTGATATACAAGGTCAGAGTATTTACTGTCATAATCTGAAGTTTTCAAGCTTTATTTAAACCAGTAATTGTTTCTTCGAAGCAAAATTTTTAAGACAATGAGAGAAGAAATCGCAGTGCAGCTGCTGTGAAGCTGGAGGCTGGGGTAGGCCAGAGTCGTGACTGCTCAGCCCGCCACCTCCTTACTCTCGCTTTGCCACAGGAAGCACTTCGCAGATTCACTGAACCCCTTCTGTGCATCGTAAGTTTCCTTACATTCTGTTGTAAAATTTAAAAATTTTAAGTATGGTTAAGAGAAAATGCTATTTTTCAAAATATTGTGTAAATATGGTTTTTGGTTTGAACATGCATGGAAGGGTTAGAATAGTTAGGAAGATGGTTGTGTGCTGACTTGACTAGATAAGTATGTCAATCTGAGGGGGCTGGGCATGGTGGCGCATGCCTGTTATACCAATGCTTGGAAGGTGGAAGCACAAGGATCACCATAAAATTGAGGCCAGTCTGAACTGCATAGCAAGACCTGGTCTTTAAAAAAAATAATAAATTAGAAAGAGGGCTTTTTTTTTTTTTAGTTGGAGGTAAAAAGAAAGAAAAAACATTGATTCAACATTTTGCTTTCCTTTAGCTTTCACATATTTACCACATGTAGATATGGTTGTTGAATGTGCTAAACTAAAATTTTGGTGGCTACTTTGTCTGACAGAGTAATTTGCAACCTAGACTTTCTATTCGGCTTATTTATATGTTTGGCAGTTTAGTGTAATAGAGTCAGAGAAATCTGTTTTGAAAACTGATTCTATATGGTTACATTTGGGACAAATTACTTGACTTTCCCGTGGCTCAGTTTGCTCACCTAAACCTTGTATATGTTTATAGTATTTATATTTCTATAAATGTTCTAAAGATGTTATAAGTACAAACAAAATTCCAAAGACAAAGTGTGTAATATCTAGGATATAGCAAATATTATTATTGTACCAGCTTGTCAAATATCTTTGTGTTGGGATGATTTTCCCATATGACTCTTACTAAACAATGATTCCAAGGAGAATTTTTATATGCCTGCATACATTAAAGCACATTTATTGTTCTGATGTGTGATAGAGATTGTGTTAGATATAGAGGATCAATAAGGTCCATGTTTTATCCTCAAGAAGTGTATAGTCTAGTGGTGAAAGACCAATAATTACTATCAATAGGTTAGCACTGAAAAGGAAGTGCTATCAATTTCTGCATAATACAGAATTAACAGGCAAAAGGACATAAAATACAACTGTGATATTAGAACAGGTTTACTAGAGGATGATACTTGAGCTAAAATTTGAATGATGATTTGGTGAACTATGAACAAAAGAAATAAAATGCCCAAAGGAATAAAGACAAGAAACACCTGGCTTATTGCTGTATTTGTAATAACCAAATTATCCTGAGCAAAAGGTGCCTAGAGGAAGAAGGAGTTATGGATTAAGCAATTGTCATATTGTCTGGAACATTGCTTACTAAGAAAAAGAATTTGAGGTTTATCATGAAAAAATGCAGTGCTGTTAAAGGAATTTAGTTGAGGAAAGTGATATTATCAGATTGGCATTTTAGAAAGACAACTCGAATTGAGAATGAATTGCAGAGCAAAAAACTGGAAATATGGTAGCCATTTAGGAAACTGAAAACAGAAAACGATTGGTATAATCAGTGGTGATGTGATTAAAATATGCTAAGAAAGTAACGATAGAGTAGGATGTGAGGTAGACTCAAGTGATATTTTGGAGGAGACTTCAGTCTATTAAGATTTGGAAAGTGTTAGATTTTCATAAGGATGGAGAGAGGTGAAGAGGAGTATGCACAAAACCTATTTTCTCCCACTTCACTGACTAAATTTGGAAAATAAAGTGGCAATTGCATGAAAACAGATTTGGTAAGGGAAGAGGATTTGGATAAAATGTACGTGAAGGTCTTTGGAGCTAGGAAGTGAAAAGGTCTATGCACAGTTGAACATACTCATCTGTAGTTTAGCCAAGAAGTTCAAGTCAGAGAAACAGGTTTGTTTATGGATAACGTATCTGTGGGTAAGACTTATAGTTGTGAATGTGGATGAAATTCTTCAAGGACAGAATATAGAGAAAAAAAGTTAGGGTAAATAATAGAGCCCCGGAGCACAATCAGTTTGAACATTAATTAGAGCAAGTAGGAGGTACTAAGGAGATATGGAGGGAGCACCACAAGCAAAATCAGATAAAGACTGGATTACAGAAACCAAAGAGGCAAGTAGATTCATAATGAATAAAGCAGTCAGGAGCTTCAAATGCCATGGAAGTCAAGAAAGATAAAACTTTTAAAATGCCCACGGGGCTGGATGCTCAAGAAAGTCACTGATAATTTAGGAGAATGAAGAGTCAATTAAAGAGCAGCAGAGGACATGGAATGTCCAC
>PVJX010043505.1:0-13649 GCA_004027295.1 Dolichotis patagonum
TGCTTTTGAAGTCTTATTATGTCTCCAATGCTTTGTTTTTATTAATGTTGTTATATACTGCTGAGACATCATGGTAACCATTGTAGATCACATTGTATTGCGGTTTTATATGACTTTTTTGCCTCATGCTTTTCTAGGAATTGTTTGGTTTTATCTTGCGTTGTTTTGTTTTTACCTCTAATACAGAAATGATAGATATACATGTAGAGACTCATGTATGTGTAGAGCTTATAAACAGTATATGAGAACCAACTATGTAACACATGTTGAAATGAACAACTACTTTGAAGAAAAAGAGACACTACAATACCCAGTGCTGATTCCATAATGTCATGATGTGAAATCCAGCAAAACTATCACTTTTTGTTCAAAGTGATTTTAGCTTGCTTTGTTTTAAGTTCAATACACATGAAGGTATGGACAGCTGTTTTGAGGAGAATGAGAGATACTATGACAGCCATTCTTGGCTTCCCTAATGTCTGGTTTTAAAGACCTGAAATGCCCTCCTCATCCTGCTCAGATCAATTCCATACTAGGTTGTTTCATGTGAATTCCCTGTATGTGACAATATGGACAACTATTTGGAAGAAAACAAGAGTCAATATGATAGAGTAAATATCTCTGATTGTCTAGTTTTGAAATTTTTGTCTCTTATGTGGCTTTCTTGTGATCCGCTTTGTTCTGTTTTGTTGTGTTTAATTTTACCCTTTTGATATAATTGCATGTATATTTGAGTGGGTAAGACGGATGACCATATTGCTGTTTCTGTCAGATTGTGGAGCAGAACTGTTAACCGTCTCACTGTTTGAATGTTTACTTTACATGTTTTAACTTTGTAATTTGAACAACTATTACCAAGAAGTCAGTATGTAATATGTCAAGTAATAATTTCTTAGGTTTTTTTGTTGTTGTTCTTTTCCTTTTTTCCTTGGAATTCTGTATTGTTGCTATCCTTTATTCTCTTTTGTTTTGTTTTGTTTTTTCTCTTTAAATAAAATTAAAAAAACATAAAGATCCATTTTAACCTCACCTTGATGTGTGTGCAAAGCAGCTGTGCCAACTGATTATGTACTGGCTCCCCCAAAACTGTGAGCCCAAATACACCTGCTCTCTTCCTGAACTGCTGATCTCCGGTGTCTGTTTTATTTTGGTTTTAGGTGTCTGCTACGGTAGTGGAAAGCTGACTGACACACGCAGCTGGCCAGCTGTTCTGATCAGGGCTGCCACCTCAGAGGCTTTACCTGCTTAATGAGCTGGCCATGTTCCCCACCATCTCCCTTCACCCCCACAACCTGTTGCTGTCTCCTCTCAGGAACCCCAAGCCTCAGCTCCTCTCTGTAGCTCAGGATGCTTTAGAAACTTCAAGTTCATAAGCATACGTCTCTTAGTCACTGATTCTGTGTGTACACATAGTAAGGATTCTGTACGTACGTGCCGTCCTGTTAATTTGCCTACTGTCAGTGTATCCCAGAGCAGGAACGACAGATTCCCTTGGGCCCTACACACTCTATCATGGTCCCACATCTACAGCAATGTAACAGCAGTTCATCATTTTGCACCTCACAGCTTTGCTGCATGCTGTGATCTAGGAGGGAATGAGGTAAAGTTTACATTTGCATGTAGGTGGGGGGTTGTCTTGGTCACTTTTCTCTCCTTGCTGGGACAAAATAGCAGACACCCAAAATGAAGGAGGAAAGGTTTATTTCACTCACTATTTGTGGAGGTTTCAGTCCCTGATCAGCTGGCTTCAAGGTAGGGTGGCGTGCACCAGGGGCAACAGTTCAAGACAGCAGCCAGCAAAAGCAACAAGAGCAAAACGATGGGTGGGGAGAGAACAAGCCTCTTTTCCTACCTTCTATTGTAAGCAGGCTAACCCTGCCCCCACCCCACCCACCCCCAGCCCCAACCCACCCCCACCCCCACACCCCCACACCCCCGGCCCAGGAAGGGTGTAGGACTCATACTACCTCTGCCTTCCTCTAGCACAGGCTGAGGATTTTTACCAAGTAAGGATTCTGGCTCCCTGCTGAGTCTCTTTGTTAAATTTCCGAACTTCTCAAGTTGACACAGTGTATCAGTCATAACAGGGGTCAAAGGATTGGTCCAGCAAGCAATAGAGCCACCTGGAACAGAGGTCTCTGTAAGAGCAGTGCTATCTCCATCAGAATGAATGTGTTCTTATGCTGAGGAGTGATCACGCCAACTATCAATCATTTTGGCTGTGTTTGAAAGTGAAACAGCTTTCCTTGTTTAGGTGACAAGCTGAAATTGTTGTTAGCCAAACTTGTTACTGTTTGTATTCAAAAGTAATGTTGTAGTCAAGGGTTGTGAGGAGAACAGTTAGAATCAGGACATGGAATTTATAATATTATTTTATGATGGTCACTCAGAGTCAACACAAGAAAGTGCAGGAAATCTGTCTACAACACTAAAGACTCAGAATATTCAGCCAAGGGCTTGGATCACACAGCAGTGTCCTGCATGAGTCCAGATGAAGACCTAGAGCCCATGACAGTGCCTCCCAGGAGTCCAGCTGGAGGTCTAGAGCCCACAAGGACTCACACCAGTCCGTTTTACGGATGCATGCTGGGAAGGCCCCAAGGTCAGCGGTGGAAGCTAGAAAGTCTATGCCAGCAGGGGGAAGGAGCTGTGCTGACAGGCTGAAGGTTCTATGCTGGAGCCAAGAAGTCACACTCACAACAAAGACCAGGGCTGTCCTGAAAAGCACCACAGTCACCCTCAGCAACACGGAGGCCCCGAGCTCCTCCGATGATAAGCACAGTTGAGTACAAGTCAGGAAGCCAGTGTGACGAGTTCCTCCTGGAGACCAAGTGGCGCACATCTTCTCCGGAGCCAGGAAGCAATGCTTGATGTGAGGACCAGAGCTTCTCCAGGAGACCCAGTGGCTCAAACAGCAACATTTAGTGAAACCCACAACGTCTCACTCGTCTTCTTCACATCTCTGTTTATGCTGGCAACTTTCCTCAGGTGTAACATTTACACTCAGCACCATGGTGATTTAATTCCACTGGCATTAAGTTGACCACCAGTTTTTAATCTATAACAAGTAATAAAGCTGCTTTTTCCTAAGAGAGAAAGAGAAAGAGAGAGAGAGAGAGAGAGAGAGAGAGAGAGAGAAGAAAGGAGAAAAGAAAAGAAAGGAAAAGAAAAAAAGAGAAGAAAAACAGTGGGGAGGGCTGAGCTGGAGATGGACCATACTTTCGGGGCTAGGGCAAGGCCAGTCCCGAGGACGCACAGTGCTAGGGGTGAGCCTCTTAAACAAGTTGTAGCGCTCGAGCAAGGCCAGTCCAGCAGGCATCCGGCCTTGGGACCCTCCCAGCGGACTCCAGCAGGGAGAGATCTGCGAGTGTTTCGAGTGTTTCGCTCTCTGTCCTCAGCAGAACACTGAGACCTCGCACTTTTGGCCCTGTCGTGCACTGGCCCTGACGCGCACTGCCTCCCTTTTTACTGTGTGTGAATAAAGACCCAGACCACACCGGGCTGTCACTGCCTCTCCACCAGACAGGTCAGGTCCCAGCCTTTTCTCTGGGTCTTGTTTTTTTCTTAATCTCCCGTCGCCCCCTCTCAGGACCCTGCTGGCTGAGTGGGTCATGGCAGAAAACAAGGTAGAGCAAAGAAAGATTGTGTGTTGCTCCTTCTCTGACATAAAACACATTACAAGATGCACAGACACTCCTTTGTGCCCAGGACCCATGTGCAGTCCTGATTTGACTTCCGAGGCATCAGGGGGAGGACACAGCCTGCCTCCCCCCTTCTGAGAGCAAGTTGTGGGGCCCACCATCTTGTACTGAGCCCTACACCGGCCCCATAGACAGGAACAAACTAAAAGGGAGTCACTCGTGCTGATGCCACCTAAACTGAAACTCAAAGGAAGACGATGGATCTTAAAACAGACCAGCTTTTCCCTAAAGAGCACAGATCCCAGTTGAGTCATCACTGTAAGGAAACCCTCTCTTTCACTCTCATTTCAAAGTTACCTGGCTTTGCTCTGAGCCCTGTTCTGACCAAATCACGCTGATGGGTATTGGGGGTGGGGAGGGGGTGGAGAGCATGGAACCAGCGTTTTCTATATTTTTTATTGTGTAATTCTTCAACATGTAACCAATCAGTATCTTGTCAATATATTCAGCTTATCAACAGGCCTAAAAAAAAAAAAGTTACCTGGCATTGACTTGTTCCTTTCTATGGTTTTGTTCCCTTTTTCTTACCTTACCAAACCCACTGTCCTGCTCCTGTCCAGAGGGAATTGAGACCAAATAAGTGCTTGTGTGATGGCAGCTGTGAGGCCAATGTCCAAAATAACAGGCAAGGGTTGGCTTTTGTTGTTCTTCCTTGTTTGAGTGGAGTCAGTCTATGTTGCCTGGACTGATCTTAAAATTGTGACTCAACTGATCTCCTGACTCAACCTGCCAAGTAGCTGGGACTACAAGCCAGTATCACCATAGGGTTGTTTAAGTTTGGCCTAAATCTGCCTCCATACATATTTTAATTTGGCCTAGAGCCTTTTCCATACATAGTGAACTGTAACTTGACTCGATGTGTAAACAGACTGTAACCCACTCTTGTAACAAATAGCTCAGTCTCAGCCAATCACAAGCAGTCAACTGTTCAAACCATGTTCAAATATGTCAGACAGGTGCTCTAACTAATCTGGCCCTGTCCCTACCCCTTCCGTTTTATAATTTCCTTTTCTCTGGCTATGAATAGAACTTGCCCGTGTGGCAGGTTGGATCATTGTGAAGCAATTTGGGGTCTGGCTTGTACTTTGGTATAAACTGCTCCATCCTGTAGTCCCAAATAAAGCCAATTCAAGGTCACAAAACCAGATTTCTTAGTGTTCTCTTTTACCACAAAGTTGGAGGCAGCCTCCTAGAGAGACTGGGTTGAGAGAAGTTGCAGGGAGAAGGAGGCTGAGGTCGATCACCTCGTTTCCCTAGCTGAGTTCTCCTAATAGGTAGACTCTCCCTGACAGCGCGAGGCTCCTGGCAAAACTGTAAATAACGGGCAGTGAGAGTCCTCCCCCTGGGTCTCAGGCTGCACTGCCACTGAATCGTGCAGAATTCCCCAGCGAAGATCGAAGATCGGACAGGAGGAGGCCGGGCCACTGTCCCCAAATCACACTCTGCTTCTGTTCTGGGCCACATTCCCACGCTCTGCAGAGAGCAGGGAGATTCCCAGGCTGGGAGGAAATCCGTCTGTCACCCCACCCCCATCTTTCTGAAGCCTTTCTTAAGCCTTAAGCCTTTGCCCTCTGCGGTATCCTGGGTGGACGACTCCTCTCCTACGGGAAGTTGCAGCATCCTGGTCTGCCACCGGGTTCTGCAAATGCAGTGGTCTGCAGGAGTTTAAAGGTTTGTTTCTCAGTGCGGGAGGCTGCTGAGATCTGTAACTATACCTATTTGTAGTCCTCCTATCTTTCGTTTCCTTGCCCTGTAATAAAGACTGTTTTTCTCTCTCCAAGTGTGTCCATAATTGGCACTGTGCTCTGCTCTTGGCTGAGAGCTTATTAAAAACATGGGGACTCAAACATACTCCACACCTACAGAGTCAGAATTCACACTTCACAAGGTCCCCGGTGATCGGACAGACGTGCATCGAAGCCTGAAAAAGTCTTGTCTAAACAGCCAGGCCAGGCGGGGTTTCCGAGCAAGGGACAGGGAAGTGCAGGTTTCCTGTTTCTAAGCCAGATCTTCTTTGCTGTGTGGGGCCATCCTGTGCACCGTAAGATGTTTAGCAGCCTCTCTGAGGCCTCTAACTATTAGAGGCTGGATGGACCGTCTCACTCTTGTCCCCTGTAACTCATGACAACCCAAAGTGTCTCCAGATATTGTTGAATGTCACCAAGCAGACCAAATCACTCACTCACTCCCCAGCTGAGGACCACTGGCTTAGTATAATAAAGGAGAGAGTGTGAGTCTCTTTGCTTTTGAACTAACAGAGAAAGCACAGTTACAGTCGAGGTCATTGTTCGTTGGACATTTTCCTGAAAGTAGACAGGAAGAGCAAATCTGCTGGGAATATCACATTTCAGACATTCTGAAAGTCATGAGTGCTTCGGGAAAAACAAGCATCGCTAAAGTACAAAATGGAAGCCAAAAGCGGTCTTTACGGACGTGGAGCTTCTGGTCCAAGGGCAGCCTGGGACTTTCCAGCATCCCGACATTCTGCGAACCCAGTTGGGGGAGGACACTGGCTGTCAAGGGAAAGTGAGTATTTACTGTGAGCTCGGAGGTTGGTGCCATGGCTTCTTCACCTGTGCCACTCTGTCCGTGGCTATTTCTACCTAGAAAGGCTTCCGAGCAACGAGTCAGGTCTGGGTTCATTCATTCATTCGGCCCGCCCCAAACCCATCTCTCCAAGCGCACCGTTAAACTCATGGTCACATGCAGGGCACGGAGTATCCAGGATGATAGGGGACGCCTTGCCAAAGGTGCCACGTAAGCCTGCCCGGAAGCACCACGACATGTGCATGTGGCCCTCCCACTGGGGGGGACACGAAGACCTGCAATGTGACTGAAAACCAGCCTTCGCCATTGTGCTGTTTAAAGCCTTTTTCTTAGCCTCCTCTATTTTAAGGCAAATCACAGGACTTCGAATTCCTGGGGGCGGGAATCTGAGGGAAGTGCAGCAAACACGAAAGCGCAAGTCTCTGCCCACCCCCTGGTTTCAGGGCTCCCGTGTTTATGCCCCGCAGTGGCACTGCTATGCCACTTCTCAGATAATTCCAAGTTCAGGTTTTTAAATAATCACCGAACCACTTCCCACCAAGCTTCGCCATGCTCCGGCCCACCAGGAAACGCTCTTGGATTTCACTTTCGCAGTGTCCCGGCTGACACTGGCTTCCCAGGCTTTTGATAGCAGCCACCCTAATGGGTAAGAACTGGTGTCTCACTGTAGTTTTGATTTTCATTCTCTAATGACTGGTGACGTTGAACATCTTTTCATGCACTATGGGCCCCTGTGTATCTTGGAGAAAAGCCCTCCCCAGTCCTTAGCCGTTTGTTATTGAGTTGTAAAAATACTTTATTTATTTTGGGTATCAATCCCTATCAGATAGATGATTTGCAAATATGTGCATTCATTCTGTGGTTTGTTTTTTCACTCTCCTGATAACCTCTTTTAATGCACAAAAGTTTAATTTTGATGTAGTTGAATTTGTCTACTTTTCTTTTGTTTCCTAGGCTTTTGATGTCCTCCATGAAATCGTTGCCAAATCTAATTTTATGAAGCTCATATATTTTCCTAGAAGTTTTATAGCTGTATATGCAGGGTTGGGACTTTAATCCATTTTTGGTTAAGTTTTGCCTAACGAGTAAGGAAAGGGTCCATCTTCATTCCTTTTCATGTGGATACTGTAGGGGAGGGGAAATGTTTTCTTCTCCCCATCTTAGGTTCTGAGGCCCTGCAAATAAGACTGACCCAAGATAGACAAACAGGAGACAAACAGAAGTCTGTCACCAGGTGCACTGCACAGATTATGTAGGAGTGCCCAGAGACGAATAACCCAAAAGCCTGGGTAGATAGCATCCTAGGTTAATGAAAGGAGAAGGAGTTTGGAGCGTCAGGTGGAGGAGGTGAGTTATAGAACAGTGAGCACTAAAAGTGTGGTTAATAAGGCTCGTTTAGTAAGCTCGGCTGTGGAGGCTTAGGTCAGTGCCTCCTCCATGGTAAGAGTCAAGGGTCCTTCTCTTTATGGTTTGGAGACAGGGGCATCTCTACCAATGGAAACTTCCTATATTTATATAAATAAAGGTTGCACCCTACATTTAGAGCTCTTCTGCGGTCTTCTTGACCTTCATGGCCTTGGCTTGAAATAATCCATATGATGAAATGGTATCTTTTGCTGTGTACTCTGCTGCCTCCAACACCCATTTTTCCCACCATCCTTTGTTGAAAAGACTGTATTCCCATCTAGTGACTTGAGCTCCTCCCAGGAACCTGGCCAAGAGTCCCAACTGTCAGTCTCAAGAATGTCTCAGTAAAAATAAAAACTAGAGACAAGTATCATATTCCAACAATGGCTGGGAAGTCAATGTCTCTGGATTTCACCTCTCCCACTCCCAAAACAGCCACTATTTATTTGGTCTATATAGTGATAGGTGGAGCTAGCAAAGGATTACAATTCCTCCAAAGACTCTGACTCTAGAGGGCGTAGATAATCTTATGTTTGAAGTATCTTGACATGGAGTATAATCCTATGATGATTTAAGAAGGTGTAGACAATCTTATGCTTGGAAGAGTCAATGGGAAATCCTAGATGGATGGTACCAACAATCCCAATCCTTTCTTTCATTCCACAGGGAAATATGCAAAACCAATCACTATGAATTTGTGGTCCCCAACAAGCTCCCTTGTCAGAAATCAGAAGAATGTCCACAATCAGTACTCCTGTTCAACATAGGACTCAAAACATTGGCCAGAGCAATCAGGCTAGAGAAAAAACTAAACAGATATGGATAGTAAAGGAAGAAATCAAATTATCACAGTTTGCAGATGATATTGTGATCCTCGGAATAGAAGACCCAAAAAATTCCACCAAAAGACTTCCAGAATTAATAGCCAAATTCAGTAATGTAGCAGTATGCAAAATCAACATACAGAGATGGGTGTGGAGGCACACACCCGAAATCCCAGCACTTGGGAGATGAGGCAGGAGGACCATTGCAAATTTGAGACCAGCCTGGGCTACAAAGTGAGCTCACCAAGAAAGAAATTCGGAAAACCATACTATTCACACAGTAGCATTAGGAAAATAATACCATTCACAATAGGATGAAAAAAAATTAAATACTTAGGAATTAAGCTAACCAAGGGAGTAAAAGTCCTCTAGAATGAAAACTACAGCACTCTGAAAAAGAAGATTGAAAAGAATATTAGAAAATGGAAAAATATCACCTGATCCTGAATGGGAAGAACTAATCTAGTCAAAACAACCATACTTCCTTCTCTCTCTCTCTTTTTTTTTTTTTTTTTTTTTTTTTTTTTTTGGTACTGGGGATCAAACTCATGACCTCACACTTGCCAGGCAGGTGCTTAAGCCACTGAGCTAAATCCCCGGCCCAACAACCACACTTCCAAAACTGATATATAGATTTAATGTAATCCCAATCAAAGTACCAATGTCATTCTTCATAGAATTAGAAAAAACTATCTTAAAATTCATGTGGAGCCAGAAGAGATCCAGAATAGCAAAAGGAATCTTGGGTAACAAGAGCAAAGTGGGAGGTATCACAAACCTGGATTTCAAATTATATTACAAAGCTACAGTGATAAAAACAGCATGGCACTGGTACAAAAGCTGACATGAGGATCAATGGAATAGAACAGAGCCTCAGGCATGCTCAGTCATCTAATCTTTGACAAAGAAGACAAAACGTACTCTGGAGGAATGATAGCTTCATAGCTAATGGCATTGAGAAAACTGGCTATTCATATGCAGAAGATTGACGATAGACCCATATTCCTCACCATGTATGTACTAAACTAAATAAAAGTGGATCAAAGGTCTAAATAGTAAAATTGTAACACTATTTACCTGCTGGAAGATAAAACAGGTACACACTTGAAGTCATAGGTGTAGGCAGGGGCTTTTGGCAAAGAATCCCAAATGCACAAGAAATAACATCAAGAATCAATAAATAGGACTATATCAAATTAGGAGGCTTCTGTATAACAAAGGAAACAACAGAGAGAAGAGAAACCTACAGAATGAGGAAGTTATCTTGCTAGCCACACCTCATACAGAGCATTGATAGCTAGAATATATAAAGAATTAAAAAATATTGGAGCCCCAATAAAAGACCAAATCAGAAAATGGGGAAACTAAAATGAACAGACACCTCTCAGAAGTACATATATCCAATAAATACATGAAAAAAGGCTCAATCTCCCTGGCCAGTAGAGAGATGCATATTAAAACAACACTGAGGGCCTGGGGATTTAGCTCAGCGGCATAAGCACCTGCCTTGCAAGCGCATGGTCATGAGTTCAATCCCCAGTACTGATAAAAAAAAAAAAAAAAACCACTGAGATTCCATTTACTCCAAAGAGTGGCTGTCATCAAATAATAACAAATATTGGTGACTACAAGGAAAAAGGAACCTTTGTACATTGACAGGAACCCTCCTGCCTCAGCCTCCCAAGTGCTGAGATTACAAGTGTGCACCACCACATCCAGCTACAAGCTTAAATATCACATTGTTTCTCTTATTTGAGAAACACAAAATCTAAATAAACATCAAAATAAAAGATAACAGGAAACAAGTATTTTGCAAAAGAGAAAAGGTCCAAGAGATGGAAGGAAGGGGGGCGGGGACATAAAAAGAATTAAGATGTGTTGTGGACTAGTACCAGCTCCCCACAAGGAATGCCATGTAATGCAAACACAGACTAAGGAAAAGAAAAGTTAAAAGAGTGAAGTGTTAATTGTGAGATTACTGAAAAAAAAATCAGGTGATGGCCATTTGCGAACCCAGGGTAGAGAGAACAAAGCAGCATCGGCAAGCATGTTTGTCTGGGAACCAGTGCCACGTGTGGGCCGACGCTGGACCGGGAACCCAGCCCCTTTTGGTGCGCGGGATGGCAAACAAGGAGTACCGACCCCCCACACACACACACACACTGTAAGTGACCGGCTTATCCGGAAAAACACAGGCTGTGATGATAGCTGTGGGGGTGAAATGCAATTGGGTGCCTGTGGTGCTCTGGTGTTTCACTGACATTGCAGGTCTAGGGCCAGTGGTCTGATAGGTTCGGAGGATAGGGGTAGGCAGTGTGGCATCGAGGGGGGATCTCGTTCTGAGGGCTGCAGCCATTGTTGATTTCCTGTGGTCTTGTTTTGGAAGTCCTATATCATTTCCCTTGTTTTGTTGGGTTGGGTTTTATTCTCTTTTGTTTGATTATGTCAAATTCAATGGCAGGAGCAGCTATTTCAAAGACAGCAAAATATGTTATGGTAGCAATTTTGTATTTACTATAGGCTTGTTTTGAAGTCCTTCACTGCATTCTTTGTTTTGTTTTTATTGTTTGTATTCTTATTCTATTCTGTTCTGTTTGGTTTTCACTATATCCAAATTTATCTGCAGCTATTTTGAAGACATCAAAAGGCATTATGGTAACCATTGTTGACTTCATAATATTTTGAAATCCTATATCATTTATGCTGGTTTGTTTTGATTGGTTTTATTCTGTTTTATCCTCTTTAAAATGAAAAAAAAATCAGGTGCCCTTGTGTGTGGGAGTTTATTTCTAGACTCTCTATTCTAGTCCATTGTCCTGTGTGTCTGATCTTAGCTAGTTCCATACTATTTTTGTTACTATGGCTTTGTAGTACATTTTCAAATCAAGAAGTGTCAGTGCTTGAATTTTGCTCTATATTGGTCCAGACTGGTTTCACTATTCAGAGCCCTTGAGATTCTTCTGAATGTTAATGGGGTCACTGCTGGCATTAACAGTATGATTCCTAGGGTGCTTTCTAGTTTTCAGATGTCATGGCTGCCATTTTATGCTTTGATTTCTCATCACTAAATCATTCTCAGGGCTCCCGATGGCACCCCCATAGGACTTGGAACCGAAGGACATTGGAGGACCTCAGAAGCCGGAAGGTCGCCTGCCCTTCCCCACCCACCTGTGTGAAAGCAGCCTTAAAGGAATTTGCTGACACACTTCCTGAAAGTGGTGACCAAGTCCTCCTGTTGCAGGCATCCTGCCCTATACCAGACGGAGAAGAACAAGGACACTGAGGAGACAAGAAAGCTTTGGGCAAACAGGCTTGCGGTGTCCCCCACTTTATTACCTAGGTCAGAGCTGTTTTCACCCAAACATGCCTGTCCATTCTCCAGGGAATCTAAGCATGCAACACACCGATTTACCAAGAAGCAAGGATTTTGAAAGTTTTGACCACAAATAAATTATGTTTGAAGAAGTAGACCTCTATCCCAATTTGAACTCTGTATAATGTGTTCATGTATTTAAACATTGTATGGTAGCCCGTACATATGTCTTTGTCGCCTAAGACTCCCCAAATAAAATTTTGTATGTAAATTTGTTACATTTTTGTTAATCTGCCTTTTCTTATAGAAGTGCTGGGCATGAAATTTATGATGGGAAGGGCTGGATATTATTTTTTTCTCCCTTATAGCATTCTACCAGGAGTTAGTTTATTGTTCTTGACTCATTACCCTCTTAATAGAAATTTCACATGCCCTGCCCTAACTGAGTTAAGTTTGACCTAAAGGTGCTTCCATACATATTTTAAGTTTGGCTCAAATGTTTCTCCATACATAGTGAACCTAACGTGATGTGTGAACAGATTGTACCCTACCATTGTAACAAGTAACTGAGTCCCAGCCAATCACAGGTGGCCAACTGTTCCAACGGTTCAAATAAGACAGTCGGGAGCTATGACCGATCGGGATGTCTGCTCTCGCTTCCTTTCTCTGTATGTCACTTAGTTTTCTCTGGCTCTACATAAAACCACCTGAGTGTTGAGAGCACGTATTCTGAACTGTCTGGAATCCTGGCTACTGTGTAATTCTATAATTGCAAAAAAAGCCAATTAAGATCAGTAGAACTATTATCTTTAAAGACTAATTTTTTAATGGACTTTTTCTTTTATTCCTATCTTGAAATATTTTTATTGAGTTTAAGGTGTAAACTGTTATTATAGTGATGAACAAATAGGCTTCATAAAATGTGCCCTTTGATTCCGGCCCAGTGATCTGACATCAGCTGCCCAGAGCGGGCACGGCCGGCAGGGAGGCTGCCTGGTCGTTTCCCGGCTCTGGCAGGGGAGAGAGTTGTGCTTCTTGTGAAAAACCTGCTGTGCTTTAGATGCCGGAAGGAGTTAGGGCCCCGTACTGGGGCATTTTTCCCCTCTGGAACTATGCAGTACGTGTTTCTTTGTGTTATTCTAACTATAGTTTTTTTTATCGATTATTTTTCTGACATAACTTTCCTGTGTTTATTTATCCTTAAAATACTACTTTTTGTAAAGCTACTGCAAATCTTTATGGGACATAATTAATATAGTTGACTTTTAAAATAGATGGAGTTGTCATTCTCATTGAAACTGGGGGGTCCTAGAGAGCACCCCAAACCAACCCAACCATGTCGGCCTCAAAGCTGACTAAGCGACACCCCAAAGCTGTTCCGGGATGAATCTGCGTGAGATAAACTTTTTATTTATAAATAGGGGACGCCAAACTCCCCAAAATAACTTCATCCTGATCTGCTCGTCAGCGGCCAGTCGGGAGACCTCTCAAGTATTTGTCATCACAAGTGCACATAAGTGGCCTTATTTTCTCTCCCGGTGCATATATTTAAACACTAAACTAGTTAATGATACTGTGCCTGCTTTGCATTTCCCAAATAGTGCTTGTTTGGAGGGAATCTGGCTCTTACAATGAAACAGAAACGTAGAAGAAAAATTAACCCTGTCTATTTTTTTCAAAAAAAATAATGAAGCAACGGAACCCAGGCCTGGCCCTTGGCCAGCTTTCTAGAGAGAAAGAAAACAAGCGTCTGCGGGTAACAGGCTGCTTTGGGACGGCTGATCACAGGGCCAGCAAACACTCAGAGTAATTAGCTGCAGCCCCTAAATAGAACCTCAGCCGGGCCTTTGCTGTTGT